>JAFIRS010002815.1:0-178813 GCA_018342105.1 Gonioctena quinquepunctata | reverse complement strand
TCTAAACACAACCTACGTAAAAAATTCCCTAGATCTGGGGAAAAAAGTTAATCATCCATGAGAAATCCATCAGGTTAAACCTTAAAATTCAGGAAATCTAGGGAAAAACTATGTGAAATACGTGAATCTGCATGAAAAAATCCCTAGATCTGGGGAATAAGGTTAAAAATCTTATTGAATGATAGAAATCCATCAGGTTGACCCCTAAAATACAGTAGATCTGGGAAAAATCCAGGGCAATATAGTCCTCGAGCACGTAAAGGAATAGGTGTTTCCCAAGAATCTGATTTGTGGTCGTACGTACGTTGGACCTTGGCACTTTTTGAAAATTTCCCCAGATCTGGGGAAAAATCGGGGAAAATACACAGGCTCTCATGGGAGTTTCCATCGGGATCAGACGAAATTTCCTCGAAATTTCCCCAGATCTGGGGAAATTTTTTGAAAATTGAAAATGTGTCCCAGAATCCCTGCAGCTATATCTACTAACACTTCATGAGATCCAATGTAGTCGAAGTGAAATAAAAAAAATACGTTTCTTCAATTTTATTGGTAATTGATTCATCACGTTTTTGATCAAATAAATGGTTTTCACTTGACGCATTCATTCATGAGTACTCGTTTTTAGGAATTGATGTTCAATTGTTTCGTCTTCACATAGACTATCCTTTTATCAATATTCATCGTAGTTAATAAATGTATGCTCCTATTATGCGATATCTTACTCGCTTCCACAGTTGCATTACATCAATCGTCGGTAGAGCGAAATAATAAATTGCATTACTTCAGTACCTAATAGATTTACGATGATTTTTAAAGGTGCAACAAGATTTTAAGAGCATGTATATTGGATATTGTTGATCGCCCAACAATTAAATACACTGATTACCATTCAGTTGTTCAGTTACTACCTGGAATATTAGTTTATGGACTATAAACAGAATCCTGCCACATTATGGAAATAAAAGATGTCAAAAACAAAAAATTTGGATGGACCAGCTACAATTGTATTTTGTAACCCAATATATGAATTATGAATGAGGGCAGTATGAATTAAAATGTAATGTAAGTGTTTGTTTTCTGTTTTTCATTCATTAATTTTGCAGAGAAGCATGTTAAGGCGCATATACATCTGAGCATTCGGGCCGAATGAGCAAGGCGAGCGCGAATGATCATTCGGATGCGGCGCCGCGTACACATCCGAACGGGATACACGAGCAAGACACATGAGCTTCATTTGGACCGCTCTATGAATGCTCGTAGTGCGCATATTTTCAATCTGCTCACCTTCTTTTCGCTGTCGCCGTCCACACTGAGCAGGTCCGAGCGCGTTCCGCCGCACGCGCTCATTTTGATGTACCGACAAAATTTCATGTATAAGAACTTGCGAAATACACCATCATTTGCTGATAATTTGCAGCTAATTAGTTCTGGAAAAATTGAATTGGTCGCTATTGATGTCCAAGAAAAAAAATTATGTTTCGCCAAGTTCATATGAACTCAGCGAAACAACTTTTGATAGAATCCGCGGAAAGCAAACTATCATGGGTTATAATTTGCGGCTAGTTTGCCGCTAATTAGTTGTGAGAAAATTAAATTTATCGCTATTTATTCAAGAAAAAAATTGATGTTTTGCTTAGTTCATATGAACTTAGCGAAACAACTTTTGATAGAATCCGCGGAAAGCAAACTATCAGGGGTAATAATTTGCCGCTAATTAGTTGTGGAAAAATTAAATTTGTCGCTATTTATGTTCAAGGAAAAAATTTTTGTTTCGCCAAGTTCATATGAACTGAGCGGAACAACTTTTGATAGTATCCGCGGAAAGCAAACTATCAGGGGTAATAATTTCCGCTAATTAGTTGTGGAAAAAATAAATTTGTTGCTATTGATGTTCATGAAAAAAATTGATTCTTTGCTAGGTTCATACAACCTGAACCTGACCTAATTTTCCGGTAAGTAAATTCGTAAGAAACCGAAATCACATCTAAGAATTTCTAGTCGGAGTTTCGGAATCCAAGATAAATTGAATTAGATGCATAAGCGAAAGCAGGAGGCATCACTAGTCAGAAATACTAGAATAAAACATGACTAATATGTCAAGTGGCAACCTGCTAAAACCAGCAGGGCCTACCCCTTCGCCCCTTCTGGAGATCAACCTGGTAGTCTAAAGTTCACATGCAAAAGACACAATTCATCCCCCTTCGCCTACTCCCTTCCCCCCACAAGAAAAGGAGCGACAAGAAGAGGTTGTATTGAATGTGTGTATACAGGGTCCGTCATAAAGTTGGCTAAATAAGGGAAAAACATTTGTTATTTAAATTTTTGAAAAACTCTGATGGTGGTTCGTTTCTGCATGTTTGACAACTAACAAATCCGTTGCGACTTATATCACGTGACCTCAGATTTGGCGGAAATTTTGAAAAAAGTTGTCTGCCGAAAAATGGGTCAAATTGACAAGATATGGAAACATTTCAGGGAGAAAATTTGTTTGGAATCCAACGAGGACCCCTTATATCAATTTTGAACCATATTGAAAAAAATACCATTTTATTCCTCTACCCCTACTAAGAAACATTATACATTCTTGTTTCATCTGGAAACAGCTTTAATTACCTAAATCACTTAATTTTGGGTCGAAACTAATCAAATAGTTGTGGAATAGACATTTTGCGGGAGATTAAAGAGCGCGAATGTGGTCACGTAGAATATTGAAAATTTGTACATTGTTAGTTTATTGAGTTTTTTTTATTTTTTTACTTCCACCTAAACAATACTAAATTCAATCAGGATAAATAATGTATTATTAGGTTTCAATTACAAATATTAGTTGGTTTAAATTTTATTTACGTGTTGAGAATATTGAATAAGCTCATGCGCATCAATATACAGGGCATGACTACACCCAGTGACAAGACTAAATCGTGTTTTCATAATTAATCTCCCGCAAAATGTCTATTCTCCAAATATTTGATTAGTTTTGACCCAAACTTATGTGATTTAGGTTATTGAAGCTGTTTCCAGATAAAACAAGAATGTATAATGTTTCTTAGTGAGGGTAGAGGAATAAAATAGTATTTTTTTTTCAATCTGGTTCATGATGATGGTACATGGAGTCCTCGTTGGATTTCAAACACATTTTCTCAAAAACATTTTTCGATATATTGTCAATTTAACCCATTTTTCGGCACCACAGACAACTTTTTCTAAAATTCCCGCCAAATCTGAGGTGACGTGATATAAGTCGCAACGGATTTTTCAGTTGTCAGACATGCAGAAACGAACCGCCATCAGAGTTTTTCAGAAACTTTAATAACACATTTTTGTCCATATGTTGCCAACTTTATGACAGACACTGTATAGTTAAGTTTTAAGAAATGTATATGTAAATAGTAACCAATACATATTTTTGTATTTTTTTTTAATTGTCAACCTGCCCAGCTGCCGGTGCCCCCCAGGTCGCCGCTTTTTTGCCGTTGATAAATAATGCAAGAACCTCCAGAAAATTACTCATTGAAAAAAACTCTTATTCAAATGAAGTTACCAAAACAACTTTCGATAAAATTAATCGAAAACAAAAACAAAACTTTTGATCTGCCGCTACAACAAACTAGCGTCAAATATTTGCCTACTTCTTTCAATTTCCGTGAATTGTGTCGAAAGTTTTTCCAATATCTCCATATGAACTCAGTGATGAAACGGTTTTTTTTGTTCAACAACAATAGCGACGAATTCAACGTTACCACAACTAATTAGCGCCAAATAAACGGCAGATTATGAGGTATTTTTTTCGTTTTCGACGAATTTTATCGAAAGTTCTTTCGATTACTTCATTTGAACGAAATATCAGTTTTTTTACGGGTAACTTGCAATTGCAAATAAGCGGCGACTTATAAGGTTACTTTTTCTGTTTTTCGTTAATTCGATTAATGGTTGTTGCACTGTCTGTATATGATAATAAGTTTTTTGTCAAACAACAAAAGCAACCAAATTAATTATTTTACAACTAATTAGCAGCAAATTAGCGCCAAATGATTAGCGGATGTTTATTGCGGATTCTGTCAAAAGTTGTTTCTGCACTGTCTGTATATGATAATAAGAAACATTTTTTTAAACAACAAAGCACAAATTATTATTTACAACTTATTAGCGGCAAATTACGGCAAATTATTAGCCCATAGTTTGCTATCTGCGGATTCTATCAAAAGTTGTTTCGCTAAATTCATATGAACTAATTAGCAAAACACATTTTTTCTTAACATCAATAGCGACAATTTAATTTTTTCACAACTAATCAACGGCAAAGTTAGTGGCAAATTATAGTATATTTCACCACTCGATTCGCTCGTGTTGTTTCAGACAGAAAAATATTCTTAACAAACACGTTCGAACCTGTAAATTATCGCTATAATCTATCGTCCGCGAGATTTATTAAAACCCCATCGGTTCACCTAGAAAATTTTCCATCATCGTGTTAGGTATAACCGATGAAAACAAAAGCGAGAAGGATTTGAGTGGTACAGAACTTCTGCATGAATCACAATATTTCAAATTTCCGGGAAAAATATGTGAAGCACTGAAAAAGTCAAAGAGCATATACTTGCTGGAATAAACTGTATATCAACAGCTATCACATATTGAACAACTTGAAGATATACACCCCTTTGCTTGTTGATACCAATAAATCAGAGAATAATAATGGCAAAGTAATTGCTGATAATGCCACTTCGATTGCGAATATCATATAGGTACCTCATTACAGCAAGGCCGTACCCAGGGGATATCTGGAATAAGGTGAAAATCAGGTAGTTTTATCTATATTCCATACACTAATTCACATTTTTCAATTTTGTTTAAATACCCTTATTTTTTCTAAATATTAAGTATTCGTAATATTCCAACTGATGATCCTGAGAAGTATTTCCGAATAGAAGTTGCCGTTCCGACCTCACATGACTTAATAAGTCAACTAAGAAACAGATTTCGCTACCATAAAGTGATTATTTCCACACTGTACAATCTGATTCCATCTGTCTGTTTAATGATGTGTAATAAAATTTGGTAAAGTGTACATTGCATTATTTACTTTAGAACCAAGTCACAATTTGAGAGAATGAGATACATCCCATAGAACACACGACATCCATCGGACGTCTATTTTAGGTCCATCTCAAGTCCAAACGACCATGGACATTGAATGGATGTTCATTGTACGTGTGAACATGGACGTCCATTGGATGTTAAAAATGTTCGTCCATTGTACATCCATTCAATGTCCAAAAATATTGATATGAATTTCAGTTTGATCCCTATAAGAATCTTATTCTTATTTCAAATGCAATTCGTAAGTATCTTCAATCACTGTATTCTTTTCGGGATCGAAAAACGTTATTTTTCCAGTTGCTATTTTTTCCTGCCGCCTATGAAATATTTTTGAAATTCGCGGGCAATTTTTTGGGTCGTTGCGAGCGCCGCGAACGTTTAGTGGAACGTGCCTGTGTTATTGAGAAATGTGAGGTTAATGCTTCGCATCTTTGCTCTCTATTTATGACTCGTTTCGTTCGTTCATCGATGGTAATAAACAAGTATACTTTTCATTAATGAATAATATGGGTTCCAAAAACCTTTGGAATAAATGTTATAAGATAGTGCGACTGATGCATGGTGGTGAATTTTAGATGAAAATGAGTGTGCTGCAGGTTTCAACAGAAATGCAACCTATTACAGATATCTTGGAAGCAAAAAATAAAACAAAAGTGGCTGAATCAGCAGTAATCTGAATGATGATGATCCATAGTCTAGAAAATATAGAAAGAAGAAAGTGAGGCCGATTAAACAAATGAAAATTACCTCTACCTCCCCCCATTTAAGCCTAAAATGGAAAAAAAAGGATTGAGTCCCTCTCAAGTGACTCCTGTCAATAGTGAAATAAATGAAGGTGTATAATTTTCCAAGTAGTCTTGAAGTAATGATCATATATAACAAACTCAAACTTGGCAAATCTTTCCTGTACGTACTCTTTGAAGCAAAGTTTTATTCCTTTTTGTTGATTATTCATTTTTCAGTCAAATAAGATTTCAAAAACTGGAGGAGGCAACACATATGAGTTAATGAAAAGGTGTTCATCCCGACTTATAAGCAAAGGTCTTGCATCTCAATATATTTACCACTTCGAAAATGAAACAATCATTCAAGAATTTGAAAATGGCCGACTGCCTGATCAGTGAGTGGAACAAAAGATATATTGTTGATTATTATTGAATATATACATAAATACGGGTGCTGCAGAACAGGCATATGAAAAAACGAACAAAGAAGAAATAGACGAGGCAAATATTAAATGGTTAAGGAGAGCAAATGAAAGGAAATGAATCGTTCTCAGAATACTTTTATTTATTTATACTTTTGACCAGTGTTGTTATTCTTTTGTTTTATTATACATTTTTTTAGAGTATCTACTTACATTTATGTTGTTATTTAATGAATTCCTTTGGTGGATGATGTGTAAACAGTTAGTTTTTGAAAGTGTCGTTAATTTTGTGCAAGAAATAAAAGAATGAAACTAGAGAGTTCTAGTAGCTCAATTTTGGTTGTATCAATTTAAAAAAAATTTCATTGAAATTTTTTTTGGAATTGTATAGAGAAAATTGTTCATAAGTTTGATAGGTTCAAAACAAACAACTTCTGTTACCATTTTTTTGTGAATGTGTTAGTTTCTGGAATATAAATTATAATTTTGAATAAAAAAATTTATATTTCCAAAATTATTGATTTAACGAAAAATTACAAAGAATATTTATCCTGAAAAATTACAAAGAATATTTATCCTGATATGCCATGCTCGTAAACATTTTAATTTAGATCCAGAACACTAAGGAATTTTGGGTTCTAACAATCAAATGTCAACTTTCTGATATGAAATGTAATTTACATAGGGTGTTGAAATATTGGGCAATACTTGCTAACATATGATATAGGTAAAAAAATAACACTTGGTACTTATACCCTTTCGAATACTGTATCACCGAGATTTTTGTGATAACTTTATCGAGAAGTCTTTGTGATTCTCTATTCAAGTAGAAATGTCTGAAAGGGGCACACTACAAGAACAATGTACGTATGAGAACTTGTGTTAGTGTTACCTTCACAATATGTTTCCAAAGTATTGCCCATTATTAACAAGACACCTTGTATAATCTGTATCCTCTGGATTCATTTTGGATATACAATGGATGTACATTGGACGACCACAGTGGTTTTATTTGGATATGTTCTGGACATCCATTTTACCAAATATGGACATACAATGGATGCCCAAAATACGCACAATGTACATCCATTGGACGTTATCTGGGCTTCAATTTACGTCCAAAGTGGTGTCCTGGCCGTCCATTGAATGTACATTGGACTAATTCTGGACATCCAGTGGATGTCTTGAACATCCATATTCAACGTCCATTGTTCATCCATTGTACGTACATGTGCTGTGTGGGATATGGGTGGTATCAAATCATTTAATACGAATATACCTACACGGGGGCAAAATATATGTATGAATTTCCTTTATAGACCTCATGCTACATGTCCTTCAGCTTTTAGTGAAAGCTTATGCTATTTCTAGAAGGGAACATTATGGAAATAAATATTTCTTGATGGAGAAACGATAATAGATATCAAGTCAAATAAAGTCAGGAAAACGTGAATATCCTCAATGAAGCCGATTTCATATCTGATGGATTGAGACATAAGAATGAGAAATGGATCAAAATTGTGTATAGAATACTTGTTTTTTGAAGGGAATGAAAACTCTCAGTGTAAATAATTTGTTTTAGAAATTGATATAACCATTTCTCCATCATTGCCACAAACCGAAACAAAAAGAAAACTTATCAGAAACTTAACAAAGAGCACCAGCACAGCACAACTGATAAAAAAAAAAAAATTAAAAAACTTTTGTCCAAAAAAATAAATGATTATGAAAACGAATTTGAAAGAATTAAAAAAGATATTCAGTCACTGTGGTATACAACTAAAAGATCCATTAAAAAATGACACCGATATACAAAAAAAATCTATTCACAAAAATTTAGTACTAAATAAAAATAACTTTATTATAACCAACATTGGAATAAAAAATATAGATGCATCAATATTTCTTTAAATGATGAGGTTGGAAATATAAGAATGGAACTTAAACCAAATAAGGTCTCAGATAGACTCTTTTTCATCCAGTACCGTGGAAAGTGTTCTAAATATATATAAACATCCCTTTCCTTTTTATTAATAAAACCTTCGAAAAATTATTCTTTCCGATAAGTTTTGTGTATGTCTCGGTTTAACGAAGGCCTTCGACAGAGTTTAACAAAATATTTTGAATAACCTACTCGAAGAACTTGGCAGAAGAGGGGTTGCACTGATCTACTGAATACATACTTCAAGAAATAGAATTCAGTGATACCGAGATCCAGTATGAAGCTGACAATTGTACAAAAGTAAAAGAAATTGCTGTCAGTGACAAAACAAAAATGAAATTAATTGAATGTACCTGACGACCTATTGCAATATTAGTTACAACTCAACTAAAATACTAAATGTAAAAACATTAGAGGTCACAATCAATGATAGAACGATTTCTTTCGAAGGAGTTGATCATATAAAATATTCAGGAGTAGAAATTGATCGAAACTTAAAATGGCATTGTAATATAATTGTGATTTGTAAAGAAACTTAGATCAATACTTAGTTTCAGAGAACTTGATATTTCCAAGAACCCGTTATATTACTAAGATTCTCTCGAAACAACTCGAAGTATATATATAAATATAGATATAATTATAATAATAAAAAACATTATCATTTCAATTAATACATATAAAAAAAAGGAAAATATAACAGTATTGAGTAATATACATGAGAGAAGGTGAACGATGAAAAGGCGAAGTGTCAGCTAAAGCTGTTTTTCAACTCGACCACAAAAGAGATAAAAAAAAAACAAATAATACCAAAAGAAATAAATAAGGTAAGATCGTCACAAATAATCTACTGAAGCATATAATACAATTGAAAAGTTAATAATAAAGCTAGTTACTGTTTTATACCTTATTGGTTAGTGATACTCAACATGTCAAAACAGAGGTCATCAGCGGGATCTATCAACATAAGAACAAAAACTGCCTATTCTTCAGCTGAAGTTTCATTCTCTTTTTGAAATTATTCAGTGTGTACACTCTGAATTCATTGGGTAACTAGTTGTACAATTTGGCAGCACTGTATGAAAAACATCTTGTGTAAATTTCAGTAGAGTGAGGAGGAATGACAAGAATATGTCTTTTCCGAGTTCTCAGGTCCTTTGTGGGTTATTGACAGTAGGTGTAGATTTCGAAGATCGTTCAACCTCAGCCAACTAGAGTTATTGAATTATGTACTTATGTGGTCAAATTTCCGAATACCGGAGGAGAATCGAATGCACGAATTCTGTATTCTTTGCAGACGATACTGGTCAGACTTCAGGAGGGCAGGTCTGTAGACGCCATCACAATGAGACAGCTTGACGTTATCAATGATCTCGTATAAAGAAAGCTTCAAGTGCTTGGAAAGCATGTGTCTGTTAGGAAAGAGTTGTCTAAGGATGTTGAAGGATGCCTGGCAAATATAGCTCACATGTTTGGTGCATCTCAGCCCAGAGTCGAGCCACAATCCTAGATTTTTGCATTCTTTGACTATAGGCAATATATCACACCCGATTTTTATTTTCATATCTTCACGAGCACTTTCCACTTTCTTTTTCAAATCGAATAACGTGATCTGTGATTCTTTTCAATTCAAACGTAAATTATGGTAATAAACCGGATATTATAAAGAAAACAGGAGTGGCCCCAGTATAGATCCTTGGGGAACACCGTAAGCAACCGATAATGAATCAGACGACGCGCTGGGTACGTTTGGATAGATAATTTCGTATGAATTCTACAGCTCCATTAGAGAAGCCAAAGTACCTAAGTATGAGACAAAGTATCGAATGGTCCAGTATATCGAAGGCCTTACTGTAATCTAATAAAACTAAACAGGAAACTTCACCATTATCCGCGGCCTTGAAAGGATCATCCGTGATGGCCAAAAGAGCGGAAGTAGTGCTATGACCAGTACGAAAACCAGATTGTACAGGTGTGATTATTTGATGTGTGTTAATGTAATCTGCCATTTGATCTTTCATTATCATTTCAAGGGCTTTGGAAATAGAAGGCAGGGTGCTCATAGGTCCTAGGTCGGAGAGCTCAGTGGGGAAATTGCATTTAGCAAGAGGAATAATTTTGGCGTCTCTCCAATTCGAAAGAAATATGTTCATTTTCATTGCGGTATTGAAAATGAAAGTTATGTGTTCGATTAAATGGGACTGTACCAATTTCATCATACTTTACCAATTTCATCATACTTATAATCTATCTATTCCAATTATCTAAAAAAAACACTCCAATTTAAAAATTAATCACCATTCAACATAAATATGACCCAAAATAAAATACTATGCAGAAACAAAAGAGCGCATGCAACTCAGTACACGCGATAGAATTGAAACTTCTTTGGCGATCTAAACTTCGATTTTTGAGTGTATAAGTGTAAGTGTATATATATATATATATATATATATATATATAAATAATTTGGTTATTTGTATTTCCTATACAATTTTGGATAATTTCTGTTCCTCCGCTAACAGAGGCACTCATGAGCTGGATCAGCTCCTGGACTTATTTTCGGATCCATCCATTCCCAGAGGTCCAGTGAGCAGTCCCATTACTAGTTTCAAGTCTTTTTTGTCTCATTGCCTTCGATTCACTTGTGACCTGGCACCCACATCAGAGTGACTTGGTTATTCACAGCCAGTTGCCTCAGGGAAAGTTTGCAGTCCCAAGTCAGTTTAGGCTCACAAGTGTTTGTCTTTAGAGATTGAGTGCTGCTTGGATGTCTGATAGAAGCCCCTTTTGCCCCCCTGTTACTCCACTCCAGCCTTTTCGTCCATATTTGGTATTTCAAACTGTTGATTCCTTTTTAGTTGAGGCACGTTAATTGTGCATATATGGTGGTTGTTTATAACCACTCCATAATTCACTTCGAAGTCGTGCTTAGCTGGCATTATATTTGATTGTTTATACCTGGATTCTGAGGAAATATTTTCAAGAATCTTCAGATGTCACATCAGATTTCTAGCTTTTAAGTTTGATGTCTGGTGCAGCCTGAAGTTTCACTGCCGCTTTTCATTACAGACAAGTGCAGAGGAGGAAGGTTCAACATTACCTCTAATGCTGCAGTGGGGCATGCAAATATTGCCTCTGTCATTACCAGACAGGCTAACCGCTACACTTTTTGCAGCTAGATTTGTTACGAGTACGTTGAGTTTTTTGACACCATACTTATGAGGCATATGTGACCATGGGATTGATGATCGTTTGATTTGCCCATTTCGGTTTCAAACCCCATGTCCCCAGGTTGCCGCTGTATCCTTAGAAATAATGTTATTGATAGTATGAATGAAATATCTATGGTATACTACCCGCAGTAATGAAAGAAATAATTTTTTATTGAAAAATGTCTGTAAAATACTTTGCGATCGGTATAACATGAATTTATAATTAATATAAACAACAGATTGAGAAAATCATCAATACATTTAGTTGAAGAATCTCAGTCATTTCAAAGTTTTGGCGTGTGGACTATTGGGGGCAGTCCGTTCCGACTTTGTAGCAAACCAACTGACTCGAGCATGAAACCTCATCGAAGGAATTCATTTTTTTCGTCAATTACCAAAATTTGGTTGATTTTCAATGTTCACTTGAAAAGTTATTAAGAAAACAAAATTTATTTTGTAATTTCGAGGATCTAATTCTACTAGACTTGTCGAATCCAATCAAGTTGATATTTTTTAATGGGAAAATAATGGATAATAATATGTTCAATAAAATTAATTAGATCCAAAAAAAGAAATATTCTATATATTGTTTTATGCGGAAGTGACTTTTGTATTCAATTTTCATCTGATTGTGTTGTTTGGAAAATATGCAAGAAAATATATGAAAACAAAGCAAAAAATTATGATAAGTGTCCTTAATATTTTTATTTCGATATCACCTACTCATATATTCATTGTGAAATATCTCATCAGAAATGATATTGTGTGAAGTAGAATAAACATTGATAAAATTTTACTTTGCCAACCGGTCTGCTTCCCAAATTTCGTACATTTTTTTCCAGAGACACTTTATGAAATTATGAAATATATTCCTAAGAAGCCTGCATAATTCCTGCAGAAAATTAGTTGGATATTCATCTTTGTTTCGATTGGAGCTTGGCCATCATATTTTTACGATGTTAACGTCCTAGGTGCAATGGCAGTATGAACGGAGCTAGCGAAGTAGGAATGAAGCGGATCAACCGATGAACTCCAGAGATTTGTGAGATGCGTAGTATATTTTCAAATTGAATTATTCAATTGTCAGAGTTTATTATTGTTTTGTGAAATTGTTAGTAAACGAAGAAATTGGTTCGTTATTTTGATAGCTACGACACCAGATTCGTAATAATATATATTTGATTCCAAGTTGGCCGTATTTTTGGAGGAAAAAACTGCAAATTGATTAATACTCGAGGAACTATGAGAAATAAATACACTGAAGGCTTGTTTGAAGTTTTCATATGTATCGGTGGAATTCAAAATTGAAATTGCAAAAGTTGATGGCAGGGGCGGATATGGTAACCGTAGAAATATTATCGAAAGCTATGAAGCTCAATAAATTTCATTGTATCAAACTATGGATTCACTTTTTTCTGAGATCTGCTGTAGATATATCTATATAATTATCCTATCTGGAAATCGCAAATAGAGTTAGATTTGAAAGCTTTATAGAAGACATATTCCACCAAACTTTATCCGCACTCTATTCCAGACACTCGCAATTGAAAAAAACATAAATGTCAAACATTTGTTCAGAACTTTCTCCTACACTCGTTTCGAAGAGAATAATATTGCCAGTCACAATCATTGAGGAACACTCGATATGGTTTATTCTAATTCAAATTCCATAAAAAAACTACGACGTGGACCTGGTTACTCATATTATAGGAACAATGATCCGATTATTTTCCTTTTCTTTATTCATCTTTACTTTGAATTATCAAGCTGATTCCGAATGACTCCGGAGCAAAAAATGAATGAAAAAAGGTACGTTCATCTTTGTAGAATAACTGAGATTTCAATTTAATACTTACAAAGTTTAGATGTTCTATATATATCGTTTCCAAACCGCCACCAAATTTAATTTCAATTTAGTCGTTTACACCAAGAATTATAATTGCAAAAATGGCCATAATTCTATCTCATATTGAAATTTATTTTGCAGCATACCAGGAATCGTGACTTTCTTATCTCTATGGCTGGTTGGATATTTCATTATCGAACACCTTTGTCAATATTTTATATCAAAGATTATCTTCCTGCCCTACCCAGATGTGATATAGAGTGGGCCATTGAAAACGAAACTGCGGTTATGTGGTAGATAGAACGGAGTATCAAAAAAGGCTCAGACATATCAACTACAGTTTCAAGGGGGGCATCGTTCGCGATGGAAGGCACCTACAATACCGTTCATCCTTTGGTGCTGTGACTGCCACCCCTTAAAATTTAAATGGCAACTTATGATACCTCGTGTGCAAGGTAGTTTCACCCCAAACATCAAACAACAACAAAAATCGAATTCTGTCGATTCGTTTTCGAGATATGCAAAGATAAAGTCGGAAAATCACTCTTAGTTTATTCAATTAATAGACACCAGAACTGACAATGCAACTGTTGAATAATTATCATTGTCAATGAATTAAATGTTCAAAGTGTCTACCACCGGTACAGAGATTCCGATTCCGTTGCTAGATAGTATTCAATGAAACCAGCCAGTACATGTCACTAGAAAATACATTTTAGAATTGGTGCGAAAGTTTCGTCAAACGAGAACAGTAGCCAATAAGAAATGGAACCCAGAACGTGAACTTCCATTGAGAAATGAACCTGTTGAAGTTGCACTTTAAGGGCAAGTTCATGAAGTTCCAACGTTAAGTACGAGAAGATTGGCTAGTGTTACCTACATCAGAAGAACCAGTATCAGTAGATATAGTTGCAACAGTTCCGGCTCACTTTTTAACTCTTCTAAAAAAGTACCTAGAATCTAGGGACATTTCCTCTGAACCCGCTGAAAACTCCCTAAGAGCCTGTGTGTTAGGGAGAGATGGAGATAGTGATTTTCCCCGATTTTTCCCTAGATCTAGGGAAATTTTTCGAAAAGTGCCAAGGTCCAACGTGGTAATTTTGCGACCTCAAATCAGATCCTTGGGAAACACCCATTTTTTCAGAATTTTTTAGGGTTAACCTGATGGATTTCTCATGAGACAAATGATTTTTCCCTAGATTTGGGGATTTTTCCCTAGATGAGTGAATGGATGAGTGAATTTTTTTCCCTATATTTCTCATGAAATATGTGATTTTTTCCTAGATTTAGGGATTTTTTCCACGTAGATTACCATATTTCAGATAGTTTATCCCTAGATCTACCAAATTTTGAGGGTTAATCTCATAAATTTCTTATGGATGATTGATTTTTTCCCTAGATCTAAGGATTTTTTTCATCGATTGAGTCATGTTTATGATTGAATATAAGATTTTTGTATGTGGTTAGTGAAGTCTATGATATGAATTTAGATGAAGGTTCCTCGATGACGGTTGATGTGAAGGATATTGTAAATGTAAGTGAGTTTGATATTTTTTTATTAACCCAACCTAACCAAACTATGCTAACATAATAATTCATCATATTATATAAAGAGTAACTTATTCTGCAAGCTTTCAAATGACATACATTTTTTTTCAATGTTGGAATCAACCCACTCGAAACCTCCATGAGGAAGAGGTTGAGACATCGCCCAACCGTACCGGTTATTAATGTCAAAGTACATCGAATAACTGTCAGGTTTTGATGAATCATATGATGGCAGATATTTATTGTTGGATTGAGCACGTCTCTTCGAGCAAACTTGACCGAGACCACCTCTTATACCACTTTCAATCATCATAAGCATATCCACATCCGTTAAGAGTTCAAGTTCCTATTTAGTGTGATACAACATACACTGCCAAGTATAACCAGGCAGTGTATATGTATGTGCAGGGTCGAGACCATAAGTTTTATGGCTACTCTTTCTGAATTGTTCAAAAACGTCTGCTAGGAGGAGTACGTCCGTTTTAAGGTATAAGTCCACGTACTCGCCTAAATCGACACAATTGAAAGCATCCCATACATTTTGTGCTCTTTAGTAATGTTTTCGTGGCCATGGTTTTTCGGTAAGATTATTATAAAAATGTTCGATAGGGGGGAGAGTCGTTTCATTGAATTCATCAAAGGAATACATTTGAACTAATATCGTGTAAAACAAATATCGAGTGAATAAGTGTTGAAACCTGGTGGTATGGAGTAAGTTCATATATTTTTTCTGGATTTATGTTTGGGAAAATTGAATCATTTATAATTTTTATGTGTTTCTGAAGATATCTCCATATTTTATGTTCCCATATTGTTCTCAAATAATAATTAATAATAGTCGTTTTAGCAATTGATGGCATTCTTTCTTATATTCAGTCTACTTGACTTTGAGACTGACAAAAACTGACTTAATGTAAACTCTCCACGTTTCTTTGACTATTGTGTCATTATATCAGTATATAGAACGGGTGGAAATGTTTTCTATCTATTATAAAATATATATGTTTATTCTAATGCTTTTCCAAATACATTATTTCACAATCTTTCTGAGACCGGTACGTGCTTCTATCTGAACGCCCCACATTCCCAAGTATAGAGAAAAAGGGATATTTCTTGAAGCCGCTCTCGAGGAATAAACTCGGTCTAATTATTCCCAAGTAATTGATGCTCCCTATACGTCAAAGTAATTACTTTGACGAGCAACTTCACAAAGAAGGATTAATCAATTATTGGGAAACTATATTTGAGATTTCCTTAGCGTTATTTTTATTATAAGTGATGAATATTTCTTCCAATAATAGACCAGTGGCGAGTTATATGATGACCCAGATCCACCAGAGAGCCGTTATCAGAGAAAATGCCGATGCAGCTCTAGACTCGGATAATACCTTATTGTTGCGACAATAACATTTTAAGCATTTATTATATTCAATTCACTCTAGAACTCTTCTCAGAGCTACTTTTTTTCAATAAAGAAAATTCTTTTTAAAAAGAAGATTTTCCACTCAAAGTATTTAATTGGCGTAACAATGTATTATTCTATAACATTGGAGATTTGTGAATGATCTGGTTGATTCACATTCTGATAATCCCATTGATCCTATGTATATATTATGGAACGATATAATATTGAAATTGAGATGTGGTCGCATTAATTTTATGATCGAGATGGGCTGGAGAATGTTTTTTTTTTCGATGTATAATTCTTTCCCTATGTGTTCCACACCAAAGTGTCTCAAATGTATTCTGCAATACTCGACAAACGTTCAATCACGTAGATTATTTTCAACATAGTTCACTGAAGCGATCTGAAGCAGATATTAACATGAAATTCTCAACAAACCTCTGTGAAATGCCCGATCAACAACCCCAAATACCACAACACAAATATTCGTTGTTCTCATTTCATTTAGATGTATGGAAACATGTATTCTAATACATTGAGCAATCGGTCCGTTATCATTCGTTAAATACTATATTTGTCAATAAACTGTCTGCGCTTTTTTTTATGATGAACGTTTTTTTCATCACTACCAATATTAAATCATTTCCATCAATGAGCTCTAAACCCCTAAAATATCACAATCTAGAGTGGAATACTCTAGATGTGATACATCTGCGAGTCTCATAGACCTTTTGAATGTATATGTAAAATCTAAAAGGTCGACATCTGAAAAGGATATAATTCATCCTGAAAAAAGGTCATATACTGTATTCGATGATAACATATTCACAATATGAATCTATATAAGAGGACAACAGTATCTATATATATCGTGTATAGCTTTCGATAGGGGGAATGTCAATAATCTGAAATACATGGCATTGGGAAAAATATCTTCATTTCAGTACTTTTTTATGAACCTGGTCTCTCTCATCACAATATATATGCTTTCCACAGATGAGGTAAGTTGTAAGGTGAATTGAATAAAAGTTAATGACATCCTACACATCCTTCAGTTTTTCAAGTTGCGTAACAATATTTTTCAATGATCAGCTAGCTCATAAATATCAGCATAATATTTTCACCATTTAATTCTCTTCGGATAGAGTGTTTTGAATCAGCGCAATGAGGCATTCACCGCTAAGTTGAACTAGTTCAAGATCATATTTCATTGATTGAAAATTTCACTGGAATCGTGGCTAATGCAAAATTTGACATATATTTTCCTCTTGAAAAGGACGTTTCAATTATGCTTGTATGCCATTGAGGAATAGTGTTGGAAGGCGAATGAGTGATAAACATGTATATATTTTCAATGTCCTTCAATATATGCTAATACCTGAGTTCCACTACTTCTATTGAATCCCCTTCCATGTTACATTTTTCTATGAGGCGAAAGAGTAATTAATATATATATATATATATATATATATATATATATATATATATATATATGTATATATATATATGTATATACATATATATATATATATATAAATGTATATATATATATATATATATATAAATGTATATATATATATTTTTTTTCTTTAGTTTCTTGACCACATATATATTTTCTTCAATTTCTTGGAATAAAGGTCTGATTCAGTCTATTCATATAATTTCTCCCAACTACGTTTCGACATGGTATTTATCATCTTCAGGTTGAAAAATTATATTATTTGAATTGTGCGTTCGCATCGTACGGACGTTAAGGTGGATGTCTGACTTCGACGAAGTTGACAGGAATGGTTTGCTTATCTTTCATGCATTTTTACCCTCTTCATAAGTAGGTGCACCAGATTGTTTATATTGAGTTCTAGTATATGGGCCGGACTGTATTTTTTGGCAGCATGTAAAGATCAGTTTTCATTATTATTACTAAACCAAAGTTAAAAAAGGTTGTTATAAATCTGGCTTAAGTTTTTTATATCATTTCTATTGTTAATGCTATTGGGGTATTTTCAATATGTATCATTTCAAGGAATGTACTTACTCTTGGATTCCTTTCTTTGGTCAAAATTTCAACGTTGCTAATGGACAAAACCACATATAAAAAAGAGAGATTCAACCCCACAGAAAAACTTCAAGCGAAAGTTAATAAATTAGTAAATAATTGGTTCTCGTCAACACTTATAGATCAGGTAACAAAAAACAAACTCAATATACACAACGCCCAACCTCCCAATATACGGGTTGCCCAAATTACACAAAACTGGAATTCCCCTTCGCCCTATTGTCAGCAATATTCAATCTGCCACTTACAATTTATCAAAATTCCTCTCAGAAATTCTTTCAAATGTTATTGGAAAAAATGATTACTATGTGAAAAACTCATGGGAATTTGTGGAATTTGTCCGCAATATAACAGTTCCACAAAATCATATAATAATCTCTCTGGATACAGTTTCTTTATAAACAAATATAGATACAAAATTAGCGATAGATATCATAAGAGAAAAATGGCATGAAATACAAAGTCACACAACACTAACCTCGGAAGAATTTTTGAAAGGAATTGAACTATGTTTAACCTCAACATACTTTCAATATGAAAATAAATACTACTCACAAATATTCGGAATTGCAATGGGATCTCCAATTGCTGCAACAGTAGCAAATCTGGTTATGGAGTATGTTGAAGAAAAGATCATCAAATCACTAACTTTCAAACCAATATTCTTCAAACGATATGTAGACGATTGTTTAACCTGTGTTCCTTCTGACAAAGTTGATGAAATTCTAGAAAATTTTAATAAATATCATCCTAGATTGAAATTTACAATAGAAAAAGAAATAGAAAAACAAATAAACTTTCTCGACACAACAATAATACACGACAATACTGGAAAAAATTTCACAAACTGGTTTATTGAACCAAATGCATCAAATCGTTGCACAAACTATTTGTCAAACGCACCCCTTAGTTACAAAAAAAATGTTATTCAAAATTTAACTGACAGAGCTATAAAGCTTGCTCACCCAAAATTCAGGAAAAATAAAATAGAAATAATCAAGAATATATTGAAAGAAAATACATGCGATCTACAATAAAAATAATAATGAAGTAAAAAAAACAACAACATACATACCTTTACCATACATAGACAAACTATCGAATAAAATTAATAAAACAATGGGAAAACACAACATAACTATCTCCCACCGACTGCAAAATACGAACAAAACCATTTATTCAAAATTAAAACCAGAAATACCAAAAAACAAACAAACTCATACAGTATATAGAATACCGTGTAAAGACTGCCAAAGTTCCTATATAGGTCAAACAAAACAATATTTGCAGAAACGAGTACAAGCCCACAAATACTCAAAAACCGACATTACAGCCTTATCCAAACACGAAAAAAAAATCAACATAAGTTTGACACTAACAACGTTGAAATTTTGATCAGAGAAAGGAATCCAAGAGTAAGAACATTCCTTGAAATGATACATATTAAAAAAGACCCCAATAGCATTAACAATAGAAATGATATAAAAAACTTAAGCCAGATTTATAACAACCTTTTTTAACTTTGGTTTAGTAATAATAATGAAAACTGATCTTTACATGCTGCCAAAAAATACAGTCCGGCCCATATACTAGAACTCAATATAAACAATCTGGTGCACCTACTTATGAAGAGGGTAAAAATGCATGAAAGATAAGCAAACCATTCCTGTTAACTTCGTCGAAGTCAGACATCCACCTTAACGTCCGTACGATGCGAACGCACGATTCAAATAATATATTTTTTTAACCTGAAGATGACAAATACCATGTCGAAACGTAGTTAAGAGAAATTATATGAATAGACTGAATCAGACCTTTATTCCAAGAAATTGAAGAAAATATATATATATATAATATATAAATATATATTATATATATATATAATTATATATATATATATATATATTTTTATATAAAATTGTTTATTTTGCCCTTATTTGGAAACCAATTGTAATTAATGTAATATAATGAAAAAATATTTCTAAACTTGTCAACTTTTATTTTTCTTGTATAATATTATTTGACTTTGAAAATATTTTTGTTTTCAATTTTGGGTCATTTCTAATTCTTATTTTGGCTATTCAGCTCCACGTTGAGAACCCAAATTGTTATGAAATATCAATTACTGAATTTTGCCAAATTGTTATGGAATAATAATTGCTAGCTAACCTCACTGTTTTCTCGCCACGTTGCTGCAAATTGTTATTACCCTTTCTTACCACGACTAACTCAGTTGGTATGCCTTCGCCTCAGGAGTCGGTACTGGCAATAGAGCCACTGCCTTGTCTTGATGTCATTCGAACTATTTCAGTTCAATGTTTATCAGTGAAATATGATCATATCATTGTGGAAAATAAACCAGAAATTATCAAAAAACAATTATTTCCTTATTCAGGAAAACTTATATTAACCTGGCCTGTGATAGATAACTTATAACTATAAGCAATTGACAATTTTTCATAGAATAATAAGAAACAGTGTTGGATATTATATATAACCCCACTTTTTCTTTTGCTTTGGAAGAATTATTTTATAGTTCGATACCAAAATGAAATAGAGTTCTTCAGATATACGAGTTACGCTGTAAGGTGATTCAGTTTGTGATGTGCACTAAAAGAGTTTATACCTGGAGCTGGAACTATCGCTGATGCAATACCTGCCAATAATCTGAAATCCTGCTTCATCCACTCCTCTCAGGGACTCTCCATTTGCAAAGGAACCATCCAAAATCCCCGAAATCAGCTTGGGCAAGTTTTAGTGGAGCACAAGAAGGTAATCTTCTTTATGCTATTTATTTTGTGTTGAAATATCCAGAAGTTGAATTGGTTTGTTATTTTGCAAACTACTTTGTCATCGTGAAAATATTCAATTCCTTTTTCTCAAATTTTGTACCTGGTTTTCAAAAATTTTTTTTCATCTCCCTGGCTTTGTTTCTTTACCTTGGTACCATTTCTGTTTTGTCATTTTTATTTGAATTAAAATCGCGCACTTTCTTGTCGAACTTCACCATTTTGGTGTTATTTGAGAAAAACTTATAAACTAATATATTTTACATTTCTATAAACCAAATACAATATTTGATGACAATTATTTTTGGCATTCTCTGTTCTCTTTCCACAATTTCAAATATTTTATCTGACTATCTTGTTCCCCGATTGGTTATTTGATCAGATAGTTTTCCTTGGCTATTTCAGTTAGATGGCTTTCATATACTGTATGTTTCGTTAATTTGTTGATCACTATGATTCGATGATTTTGTAATTAGACTTTTGTTGTATTTAAACAATTTAGATTGTAATCATTTTGGACAATGTATGAAATGATTGCATTATAGTATTTTGCAATTTCTTCCATCAATACATTATCCAAAGGTTTATAAAGCGAAATGAATCTCAAAAAAATGGTTGAAACAATATCTCATGAAATACCAACTATTAAATATTTTATTATTTTGTGGTTTTTAAGATTTTTTTTACCTTAAAATATATTACTGGTCCTTTCAACATAACAATATATATATATATATATATATATATATATATATATATATATATAATATCTGGAGAAAGAGAATTGATAGAATCAGACATTACAGCCCTTTCAATAGGCTGTCCTCATGTCCAAATATCATAGTCGTAATACTCGGGAAAAGCATACAGATGAACCTGTTGAGTTGATTGCCGTATGGATATTATTTACGATAATCTGTTTCAATACCGCGTTCACACGCGATTGGTTGTTATTATTTAAAATTAATATATTTTTATGAATTTATTCATAGACTTCGACCTATCATAACAAATGAAAACACTATAGTACCTTTTTTTCAAACTTTCCTATCCCCAGTTCGTCAGACCTATACAGAAGTCACCTCTCTGCGATCTTGATCTTTATTGCCGACTGGACATCGACTGAAATGCGCAGGAAAGTGAGTTAGAAATGATAAGCACCAGCAGTAATGAAATTGTTGTTTTATTCAAATCAAAACTTTCTACTCGGATAGTTACCTACTAAAACAACTGAGGCGGCGAATTGAGTTTGATATCGAAACTTGAATGAATTATCTTCGTACGAATTTTATGACACGGTTTTGACGAGAGTTTAGTGAAAGGCACTTGTTGATATTGACAGCCGTTTTCATTGAAGTTTCGTTCGGTATTACGTATTTCCGATATTCTGTACGGTTTTGTTATACTGTTTTGTTTCGACGATTTTGTTAACGGTTTGCTATAGTTCTAGGGACATCTCTTAAATTTTCACTTCGCAAAAATGTTTGATCCATAGTATTTGATATCTTCAATCTGGTCGTTCCATTGATAATGCTCTTATTATTAATATATGATATCGATTAGAATGTCTTATAGATATGATCAAGATAAAAGTTTAAGGTAAGAAAATTGTAAAACAACATAGTATTTACGACGATAATAAAAATAATTAATAATAATAATGATGATTATAAGTTTGATTATTCAACAACATTTCCCAACATAACAATATATATATATATATATATATATATATATATATATATATATTGTTATGTTGGGAAATGTTGTTGAATAATCAAACTTATAATCATCATTATTATTATTAGTTATTTTTATTATCGTCGTAAATGCTATGTTGTTTTACAATTTTCTTTACCTTTTCACCACTATAGAACCTTATACTATGCTCTAGTCGATACATATGTATAAAGAGGGCATTCCTGAAGTAGTTCTGATATCAAAATTATATATCCAACGATAAATCTAATAAAAATCCACGATTGAACCAGCCTAGAACAGCGAATAGTTCGGTAGGAAGTGATACAAATTCGGAAATCTGTGAAAAAATAAAAATTTCTGAGTGTTGCTATGGATCAAAATAACAATTTTTGGAGGAGATTGAAAAAATTTAAAGAAGTGAAGCCACGTAGAAAATTTTAAGAGAAGCATTATAGATAATACAAGAAAACCCGTTATCAAAAATTCCCGATCGAGAAAATTTTTGAAAAGCAGAACTGAAGAAGTAAATAGACAATAAAAATTCCACCTACCTGATCTAGAGGATAAATCTTGGAAGGAGTACATGTGAGCTGTCATTGAGATCCCAGAAATACGTTCACCGGACTGGAAACTTCAATAGAAAGGCAGCAACAAGGTATACTAATATCCGAACTCATCAAAGTGCAACTTTCACATTAAACCAATAACTTTACGTGTCAAAACCACTGGTTACTTTGTTTTGGGTTGAACTGTCATAAAATTCCATGCAAAGAGACTGATAATAAGTTCAAACATTCTTCATCAAGTTTTCACTGTCTCAAACATCCAATTGCACCATTTAACTGCACCATTTTATATCATTGTTTTGCTAGTATAAGGTAGCTATCGCAGAGTAGGTATTTATAAGTTTTGATTTGAATAAAAACCAAACAATTTCATTATTCTTTGCAACTGGTGCTTATTTTTCAATTTCTAACCTCACTTTTTTCACTGAACAGCATTTCTTATCGAATCGATAGTGCCATAGTCGGCAATACACATAGATCGTAGAAATCGACTACTGAGAAGGAGTGACTCATGTTCATAGGCGTACCTGACTGAGCTGGGATAAGGTAAAAGGGTTTGAAAAAGAAAAAGGTACCATAACATAGCGGGTGTTTTTTTCCATTTGTTATGATAGGGATTCAGAAATTATAATCTATGAAATAAATTCATAAAAATATATATTAAATTTTAAATCAATAACCAACCAATCATAACAATTGTCGCCCAACGCGGGGTGAAATTAACAACAATTGTTATTATCATAACAATATATATATATATATATACAACAGGTCTAAGCTTCAACACACAGATTATAGGTGTCACTATCTATAATTTGATGCTTTTCACATTTTCGTACTTGCCGGTAGGTATTAGCACTATGAGATATTTGAGACGAATTTGAAAGAGACCACAAGCCGTCCTGATGATTGGGAAACCATGAAACAGCTGTTGGCGGATGGTGGATTCTCTTGGATTCGTAACAAATTTCTCTTTCTCCCTAGATATATATATATATATTTACATATGTATATATTGTTATGTTATGTTATGCCAGTTATAAGTTTTAAAAGGAAAAAAAAACCACAAAAAGAATAATTACTAAATAGTTATTAGTTTCAAAAGATTGTTTTTACATAATTTTGGAAGTTCTATTTATTTGTGAGCCTATGTATAATATGGATAGATAAAAATGTCAAAATACTATAACACAATCAATTTCATACACTGTCATAATGATTATAACCCATAATTGGTAAAAAGACAACAAAAAGTCTAGATTTACAAAATTTTCATGAATAAAAAGTGATCAACACATTTATAAATTTAAACATACAGTATATGAAAATAACTTCATAGTCATATGGAAAATTGGAAATTGTGAGAGAATAACAACGGGGTGATGTCATAAGCAATTATTATTGGAATTTGTACATAGTAATAAGAATGGAAAAATAGTTGTATATATAAATTATATAAGATGAACCCAAACAGTGAAATGTGACAATTTGGTGCGCGAATTCAAAAATCCAAATGAAAAAAAGAGAAGGAAAATTGGTATCCTAGGGAGCAACAAACAAAGCCAAAGGAGATCGAAAATAAATTAAAAACAAATGCCACGTTATATTTTTGGGAGAAAGAAAAATGGAATAATTTCCACATTATAAGGGGAAAACCAAGATTACCTTATTTGTACACCGTATACAAGTATCCAAGGCTGATTGCTGAATTTGTATGGTCCTTTTCTATTTGGTATTGGAGTTCCTGATAGCATTGGAGTGAAAGGGAATCCAAATCCTGGTGTATATCTTGAACACCGACAGTTCCAGACAGGTATAAACTTTCATAGTGCACATCACGTCCTGAACAATTTCACTAATAACGCATCTCACATCAGAAGAACTTTATTTCACTTTATTTTGAACTATAAAGAAAAATTTCACTTTCAAGGTAAAAGTGAGGTTGTGTATATCTATCTATGACTTGTTTCTCATTATTATCCATGAATATTTGTAAATTCACCTTAGAATAAGTTATTTTTCGTAGGCCAGGTAAAATTAAGTTTTCCTGAATAAAGGAAATAATTGCTTTTTGATACTTTGTCGTTTGTTTTCTACAATGATAACAATATATTAGTCCTTAAAAAATTTTTTAATATCGATTATGTAAAGCAAATGTATCTGAAAAGAGGCGTACCAACTGTGTTTAGCTGTGGTAAGGAAAATGATAACAATTGGCAGCAACGTGACGAGAGAACAGTGACGTAGCTAGCAATTATTATTACATCATACAAAATATTATACAGGGCGAAAATACTTATCTATATCATAACAATTTGGCTCACAAAGAATAGCGGAAAACTATTAGATATCTTCATTATATAAAAACAACTATTATTATTCAATTCATCATTACATAACAATTGGCACCCAAAGTGTGGGGTGAAATAATAACAAAATAATTTATTATATCAACAATATATATATATATATATATAAATTATATATATATATATATATATATATATATATATATATATATATATATATATATATATATATATATATATATATATATATATATATATATATATATATATATATATATATATATATATATATATATATCATTTCCTTTATAATTCTTTTTCCTTTGTTGTTCAAGCCGGTATTTTTGTGTTATTGAAATATTGGTTGTGATCTTCGGTTAGAATGTACTTGGTAAGGGCTGTGTTAGAACATTTCATGTATTTATGGGCGTTTAATCCATTGTATAACAGTTGGGACGTCAATCCGATGTAGATTTGATTGCAGTCGTTGCACGGGATACTATATATGAGGTTGAAGTTTTCAATTTTTTGGTCCTAGGGGTGTATAGTTGTCTCAATAGATTGTGGAATTTGTAGCTCGTCGAAATATTATGTTTTTTATGTTCTCTGATAGGCCTGGAATATATGGAATGGTGGTGAAAATATTGTTGGTGATGTCATTACTTTTTGGTTTTGTTGAGTTGTACAGTTGGTGGGTCCGTTGTTTTATGATTTTGTTGATAATATTGATGGGATAGTTGTTTGTGAGTATTATGCGCATTTTATCTAATGCGGTTTTTCTTAGTTCTGGGCTACTCAAAATGAGGGCTCTATCAGTTGGACTTATGGCCGGATGAAGTTGGTTTTGCGTACCATTATGTGATGATGTTGTTTTTTTATTAGAGTGAGATCAAGGAAGTAAATTTGGTTGTTTGTTTCATTTTCTGAGGTGAATTGTAGTTTATTGTGAAAACTGTTGAACTAATTGAGGAGTTCGTTGACATATTCGTTAGGAACTACTGTTATTCCGTAGTCGACGTAACGTTCATAGAAAGTAAGCTTGAACTTTAAGTTGTCGAAGCAGGCGCGGGTCCAGTCATTAAAAAAGAGTATGGGCACGGCGACCCGAAAATCGGCCAAGTGCGAGTCGGACTACGAACTTGCTCACGATCGATACATTCCTACAAAGGAGACGTTTACAAAATGTTTGACGCCCCGTGCGAGACCTTATATAGGTCCACGCGGGCAAAGCCGCGGGGCAAACCCTAATAAATCAATAAACCTGTAAAATGTTAGTCTGTTTGCTCACTAAAAATTACGAAAGTAAATGTGTGGTTGTTTGCACTGTTAGGAAAATCGCTATTTTTGCCGATTTCGGAAAATAAATCTCATTTCTAGGCATTCTACTATATGTACTAGATGAGGGTAGAAAATTATCTTTGTAGGTATTGCCCAAGGTATTGTTTTTTTCGGTACCTTGGTGAAAGCAGAAAAAGTTATTTCTGTAATTAGGGTTGGGAACCCTTAATTTTATTTTCCAGTTCGGACTTGACGATTGAATCAGGTGCCTGACCCCGTCCAACTCGTACTTGGAATTTTGTTCAGAACAGAACACCAAATTGTTTATTCCTACTCAAACTTGGAATCTTGTTTCGCTCTTTCACGAGGAGTACCAGACACCTATACAAGCAATAAGTAGAATCGATTATTTTTTCACAGAAATACGATGATAAAAATGTCAATCAGTGGAAACGAATTATTTCTAACTGCATCAAATCGCAAACTCCATGTACAAATTCTTTTCGAATGTTTGGCGCCAGTCGGACGCCCTTGAACGTTCATATTGCATAAAGACGATGTTGTGTATGTGGGTTGATTACCACAATCTAGTCAATTTGATACGTAGGTAATCTTGGCCCTAGTTTTATTTGTCCGGTACATAATAAATCATAGAATATATCATTCCCAATAAGCATACCGATAAGCATCACTCATATTGAAGCATGGGTCAGCCAATATTAAATTTGGCGGTATGTTAATCAATTTTGAGTTAAATTTTATCGAGGGAATATTTCCTGTAATTTTCTCAATTACGAAACAAGATAAAGTGCTTTTAAATGAATTTATTCTTGATTGGATATTTACACAGGTTCTAGTATCTAAAGAAGCTGAAGTTTGATTGATACCTGTGACGAGAATTTTGCATTTGTTTGTTTTAAGTTTGAGTTTTTTGCATAAACGTTTCGTAATATAATTACTCTCAGATCCACTATCAAGAAGTGCTCTGCAAGTATGTGTCTGGCCACTGTTATCGATGACGTCGATAACCGCCGTTGAAAGAAGAGTTAATTTTTTGTCCTGCGTGGAACACAGGGACGTAGAATTTGAAACGTTAGCATTTTCATTTTCATCGTATCTACCAGTAGGATCTAAGCTGAGGAATCTTGAACAATTATAATATACGTGATCTTGACCACAGATTGCACATTTTGTATTATTAACTCCCACAAATGATTTGACAGATTTTGTGTGGGTGGAGGTAAAATGAGTTTTTTCATTGTTCAATGTTTCCAGAAGGCAACATCTCTCATTCAGGAAACCAAGAAAATATTTTAATGTTGGTAGATCCGACTTTTGTATTCATTGCTTCCCATTCCCGTCTAGTGATAAAATCAAGTTTGGTAGCAACTAAATGAATTATGAGAGTATCCCAATGCTCTGTCGGCAACTCCAGATTTTTCAGTGCACGCAAATGACGAGTTGTACCATCAAGTAACTGACGTAAGATAGTACACGATTCCTTTGTTACTGAAGGTAGGTTGAAAAGTGCCTTTATATGATTCGAAACCAAAAGTTGTTTATTTTCGTATCTTTCTGTTAAACAAATCCACGCCGTATCATAATTAGCTTCGGAAATTTTGAGAGATTTTATAATAGGTATTTGCAGCATCCCCCTTTAACGATAATCTCAAATAATGAAATTTTTGAACTTTCGATAGAGATGTATTTTCATGAATGACGGATTTGAACATATCTTTGAAAAATAGCCATTCATTGTATGTCCCGTCAAAAGTGGGCAAATTGAAGGTAGGTAATTTTATATTTACATCTGAGGCGATTGACTGATGAGATGAGGATCGAGACGATGATACATTTTCGACAAGTGGTGTTTTGGATATTATGTATGTTATAGTGATATTCACTTAAATGACTTTTTTTTAAATAAACTTTATTTTATACTTTGTTACAAAAATGATATGATATATACGTAACGACTAACGGAATAGAAGTGCCGAATAGAAGTTACGCTCTTCGGTTCTTAGGATCCTCTCATAGATTCGGTGGTGCTGACTCAGAACTGCGCCTTATTTACGGCTTCTGGAGCCCAGGTGGATAAATGCTGACTTGGCTTTGTCCTATTTGCTCTTGCAACTGCGTTGTGGAATTACTGCGTAGAATGCCTGGATTTTTGGATATAACAGCTCCCATCTTTTTGAAAAAGTTGATGCTATTGGAGGTAGCAACTTTTAGACTGAAGTTTTGCTTGGGCCGGAATTCAAGACTATTCTTTCTTCTTTCTCGACGTCTTCACCGATGTGGATACTAGGTCTTCTTCTTGAAGGTAAGAACCTAGAAAGGGTTCTGAAGGGTTGACGTTGGCCTGGAGGTCTTGGGGGTTGATCATCTCCTCTTGATGTCAAAATTCCAATTTTCATGGGATAACGTTTTTTGCATTTACAAAAAATATATGAAATAATTACATATTATCAACACAATGATTATCAATACAATGATAAAATACGTAAACCAGGATATATGTTTCGTGATAAAAGGTTCATTAATAATTTTGTCAATATCTTCAGAATACTGATTTAGTTTATGTTGAGCAATATTCAAATCGTCAACATTTAATTTACTCAATTTTAATGGTTTCAAAATTGGCATATTGTGTTTTTCAGGCAAATGTTCACAGCATTCGAATGGAACTAAAATAGCATGACTATTTTAAGTTACATTCTTTTCAATATTATTTATATATTTTGAATGTACTCTGGTATTCCCAATAAAAGCGTTACATTCTGGTTGAAGTTTCAAAATCGAATTCAATTGAATAATTTTAGTAAAAGGTTCAATGTTTGAACAGGTAATTGTTGAAGGTAAAGGATCTGATAAAGTTATTAACCAAATATTTGTGTCTAAATTGAACACATTATAATCTCTAGCAAAAAGTAAAGACATTTGTCAGGTTCTAAGTAATTCAATAGAATGTCTGAAGAGTTGAGCCTCACATATAGCATCTTTGTCTATAGGGTAAGGTAAAATATCGGGTTTACAATCATCTAAATTTTGCAATATAAAATATAACATAGAATCATCATTTCTCGCAATATATTTTGAATTGGTTGGTAAAATGAGTGAAAGTCCGGTCCTGTTATCAAGGATGGGGATTGCATATAATTGAAAGGATGTGTAAAATTCAGGTTCCACTAGAGGAATTTTCAGAACAAAAATAACTCGGTTTTCTGTTTGAAAAGCTTCAAGTTCAATTAAATCTAGATATTGAGCAATAGACGAGGTTTTTGCAGGAAGTGGTAAATTAATTTTTTTTATTGATTGGGAAATGTCCTGAAGAGCATATTCCAAATCTATGGGGGTAATAATTGATGTATGAAGTAGGTATTTTAAGTCTTGCGAAAGTGATTGAATTTAAAATATCATTCAAATAGGATTCAATGTATAAATAACTTTCCATGAGAGTTTCACAAATTTCTAAAGCTCTTAGTTTCGCTTCAATGATTGCCAGATCATCTGAGAAATTGATTTTTCAATCTCTTCGATATATTTGTTAAATGTCTCTTCATCTATTTGTAATTTTTGTATAGTAGAATTAAAACTTCTAATTACTGAAGTAGTAACTGAAATTTGGTTTTTCAAAAGATTTTCCAATTGATATTCGTCTCTGGTTATTTTATTAATACATTCATTAAAATATTCGCCGTCACTACTATCCAAATGACCGGTAATGGCTTTCCAAAAGGTACCAATACCATTGATTAATCCTCTTTCAACTCTTTTATCCATTGATTTCGTATCAACGTATATTTCTTCTAATTTTAGATTTAAAGAATCAGCAATTTGCGTTAGCAGGCTGATATGTGTTTTAACTTCTGTGTAAAAATAGTTCATTCTTGGATTATCTGTTTCTGAAAATATCATTAGATTCTTAAGTATATTATGATTACGTTCTGATGCACTTCTGATTAGGGATGTATCCTCAAAGGCTGACAACGTCGACTTATCGTTTGATAGCTTCAAATGGGATCGTTCATGATAGTACACTCCAATAGTGTTGTTGATCGGGGTAACTGCAAACTGGCCTAAGGCTGCTGTCGCAAGTGATATCAAAGCCGCGATGAATAGCATTTCGATCTGAAATGAATTATTCGAAATAAGGTTTCATTCTATCAAAGTTAATTTTAGAGTGTTGATTTGTTTCAAGATTTTCAAGAAGGGCAGAATTTTGGAAAAGTTCCAAAATTTTATAAGGACCATTAAATTTATTTTGTAATTTGTTTTTTAAATTTTTTGGCTTTTTTTTAAGGGTTGATTTGTTTTAACATTTTTTCATAATAATACGAGATTCTATTATTTAAATCTCGAACGTATTTAGTGGTTAAATCTTTTTGATTATATAAGATTTCTGGGGGTCGTGTAGAGGAGTGTCCAAAGATCAACTCATAAGGGGTAAATCCGTGTGTCTTATTTTTCGTGTTATTATAACATATAACAGCATATGGGAGTACATTTAAAGGATGTTCATCGGGATTTTCTATTTGTTGAGATCTAATCATTTCCATTAGTGTAGCATGGAATCTTTCTAAGCTTCCATTACTCTGGAGATGATTTATGCTTGAAAAAGTTAATTTGATGTCATATAGAGTACATAGGTCTTTCATGGTATAGTTGTTGAATTCTTTTCCACTGTCAATGAATTCCTAACGGGGTTCCATAATGTTGGAAATATAATAAAAGAGTATTGACTACTGATTTGGCGGTTTTATCTCCCATTGGATAAGCTTGTGTAAACTTAGTAAGTTCGTCTCTGATAGTCAAGGCATAATTTTTTGTTGGGATTTCTAAAAGATCAATGTTGATTCTTTCGAAAGAGGTTTTCGAAGTTTCAGTAATGACTAAAGGGTTACTCAAATTTTGTCTACAGATTTTGGTTTATTGACATGTTTCACATTCTTTAATGTATTTTTCTACATCTTTGATAATACCAGTACAGTTATATTTTTCTCTAATTCTTCGTAAAGTTTCATCAATACCACAATGTAAATTTGCTTTACCATTGTGATATTGATGTAATATTAAAGGAATTTGATCTTGGTCTGGGGTTTGAACTACGTTCTGACAAATTTGAAATTTAATTTCATTCTTGTCTGCAAGAATGTATGAGAGCATTTCTTGAATGGGAAGATCTGAATTATTTTCAACGTGATAATTTTGTGTTGGTTCGAAAACATGTTGATCTCTATATAGAGAGCTGAACATATATTCTATGGCATTATTAGGGTCGTATGGTATAGGAATTATAAAGTATTTCCTATTTTTGATCGTTTTGCTAGTTAAAACATTTATTTTATTCTAACGAAAATCTGGTTCGTCTTCAAAAATATCCTCAAAAATGGTTTAATGTATGTCTGTCGTTTTGTTTCTCTGTGGAAATATTATTATGTTTCTATGGCTTTTGTCCAAAAGTTGTTCATTTATGAATGCAAATTTGGAATATCAATTAATGATTTTTCTTTGAAAAGTAAAATTTTTAATTTCCAAGATGGTTTCAGGGGCTATTTCTGTTTCAGTATCGGATAATTTTTCATTTTCTTCATTTGTCATTAAAATTTCAGAATGGAACTTAGCCCATTCTTTGAAGTGATTAATTTTGATACGAGATAAGGCGTCTGCATTTTTCTTTATTTTTCCAGGTTTGTAAATTATTTCATAAGAATATCCTTCGAGTTTTAGCCTGCATCGAGCTAATCGGCTACCAGGATCTTTTATGGAAAATAACCAAGTTAAAGGTCTGTGGTCAATGATCAAAATGAATTTTCTACCAAATAAATAGGGTCTGAAGTGCTTTACTGCCCATACTATAGCTAGTAATTCACGTTCAATTGTTGAGTATTTAGTTTCTGCGGGACATAGGGTTCTGGATGCATAAGCAATAGGAAGATCTTTGCGAATAGGTCCTTGAGAAAGTATGGATCCAATAGCAAAATTACTTGCGTCACACGTAAGAATAAATGGGTCATTAAGATTGGGATAAATCAGAATGGAACTTTGAACTGAAAAGTTTTTCAATGTTTCGAAAGCTTCGACACATGTTGGGGTGAATTGGAAAGGTACGTCTTTTTGTAATGATCGTGTTAAGGGTTTGGAAATTTTTGCAAAATTGGGTATAAATCTTCTATGGTATCCTGTCAATCCTAGAAATGATTTTATTTCTTTGGGACTGGTTGGTTGTGGAAAATTTTGAATACATTCAATTTTTTCTGGGTTTGGTTTCACTCCGTCTTTTGTTATTAAGGGTCCAAGATAAGCGACTTCTTTTCGTAAAAATTCGCATTTATCAGGTTGAATTTTTAAGTTAGCATTTTGTAGTCTTTTGAAAATATCGGAAAGTCGAGAAATATGTTCATGAATGGTTGCTGAATACACTATAATATCATCCATGTATACCAGACATCTTTCATTTTGGATACCAAGTAGTATATTATCCATTACGCATTTTTTAAACCGAAAGGGGTACGAAGGAATTCGAAATGTCCATTTTCAACTGAAAAAGCAGTTTTTGAAATATCTTTAGGGTCAACTTCAATTTGGTGAAAACCTGATGCCAAATCGAGGATTATGAAATATTGACACTGTCCAAGTTGGTCAAGTAGATCAGTTATGTTTGGAAGGGGGTATTTGTCATCAACTATTACTTCGTTGAGTTTTCTATAATCGATTACAACTCGCCATTTTTGTTTTCCAGATGCGTCTAATTTTTTTGGGACAACCCATACTGGGGATGACCAAGGTTGAATAATTTTTTGATCTAACATTTTCGAAATTTGATTTTTAACTTCATTTTTATGAACATAAGGATAACGATAAGATTTTGTAAAAGTTGGTTTGGAATCTCCTGTATCGATCGAGTGTTTGACTTCATTTGTATAAGATAATTGATCTCCTTCAATTTCTTTGAGTTTTTTATTTTTTATTTATCTAATATATAATCAGTATATTTTCAGAGTCGGTTGCAGGTTCTAATTTCAGGTCTGAGAAATCAATCGTTTTTGAAATACAATTAATATTTACAATTGTTGTGAGAATTCATTCGGTCGACAAGGTTGTTTATTTCCTTCTCGTTCAGACAAATAGGAGGACTGTCTATAGCTAGGCTTGAATAAAAATCCGATGTGTCAGGATCTTCATCAGAGTAATCATTATACGTATTTTGTTGAAATGAATTCCTTTGGAATTGACTTTGCTGTGAGTTTGGAGTTAATTGCATTCGAGAGTTTGGGAATCGTTGTTGGAAATTTTGGAATCTCGGAAAATTTGAATTAGGCTTCCTGTTGAAGTTTGGGTTTTGATTTGGATAAAATTGGGAATGTTGTGGATTCTGACTAGAATATGATGAAACGTTTGTGTTTTGGTTTAAATTGATCGTGTCTCGTCATGTTTGGTTGATTCATATTATTCATTTTTCTTGGTTGAAATGACGTTGAAGGACGATTTGATTAAGTTTTTTATTTTCAAAATATGATAATTGAAGTTCTCGTTTGATTCTGAATGATGCTTCCAGCATGTTAACTGGATCGCTTGCACGAATTATCTGACCTGATTTGGATTCAAGACCAGTTAGTAAAGTGTTAAGAACCATAGATTCAATTAAATTTGATTGAGCAGTTTTCTGCATTTGAATTAGATTTGATTTTTGGATGCAAGATAACATCTTTGCATGATGAGTTTGAAGTCTCGGAAAGAAAGCAAGGGCATTCTCTCCGGTATTTTGTCGAATTCTCTGTAAATCTTGGATCAATGAGGTGAGATCTCTTGAATCTCCAAAATGAGCATTGAGTAAAGTTTTGATTTCGCCATATGTTTCAGGATTTCGAGAGTTTATTAATTGGGCTGCTTTTTGTTTCAATTTATTTCTAATGTGAATCGTTAGCAAAAGTTTTTGTTGACCGACTGCCATTTGTTGGGCATGGTCGCAGGCATTTAAGAAGGTATTTGAAGAGATTGGATCTCCATCATACTGAGGGACGATAGAAAAAATTTCACATAATTTGTATGGTTCGAGTTCGGGATCGTTTCCGACATCAGCATCATGATGTTCGCCATCGTCGGAACCAGACATTTTGATGGGGTCTTTTCAAAATGGGTAAAATTCTCAAAATAGGGTATAATAGGTCAAAATTGGAACAATTGGGTCGTAATTGGAACAATTTATTATTAACAAAACAGGACTTTTTCTGAGATTGAAATTTAAGAAGAATTGTGAATAGTTTCAATGAGTGAATTGATTAATTCAAAACTAGATGATTCGATGTCACTTACAGTTATTTACAGGTGAGATTTCTGAAGTTCTCTACCAGGGGCTTCACTAGGTGTTCCTATCCACAAAGCTTCAGGGGTGCTGGAGATGAATGCTGAGTTTCTCTGTCAGGGGCTTCACTAGGTGTTCCTAATCCACAGGGGAGTCTCAGGAGTGCTGGGATGATTTTCTTACTTGCTATTTTCTTGTTTCTTCTTACTTGCTAATTTCTGCGCCAATTTGTTCTTTCGCTGGGTGACGGAAGATGAAATCCGGCTGGATGAGCGTTGCTACTTTGGGATGGGCCTCATTCTGCGTGTTTCCTCAAAGCTCCAGAGACCGTCTTCTCGTCTTGCGTTGGGTTCTTCTCACAAGGGTTTGAAAACCTCCACTCTGGTATTTCAAGGTGTTGAAAAATCAGGGTGTTGAAAAATCGGCACGACTGCGCCAATTTGTTATAGTGATATTCACTTAAATGACTTTTTTTTAAATAAACTTTATTTTATACTTTGTTACAAAAATGATATGATATATACGTGACGACTAACGGAATAGAAGTGCCGGATAGAAGTTACGCTCTTCGGTTCTTGGGATCCTCTTATAGATGCGGTGGTGCTGACTCAGAACTGTGCCTTGTTTACGGCTTCTGGAGCCCAGGTGGATAAATGCTGACTTGGCTTTGTCCTATTTGCTCTTGCAACAATGTTGCAACTGCGTTGTGGAATTACTGCGTAGAATGCCTGGATTTTTGGATATGACATGTATTTCCGTGTATCGCTTATAATTTCATAATTAACATTTTCAAATGGAGCTGTTTCCTGTCGAATCATATCGAGTCCTGCTTGATCGTCATCCGTTAATGCAATTTCTAACTCATATTGTATATTATAATATTCATTCAATAAAGGTTTTACTTTGTTCAATCTCTGTTCAAATGATATCGAGACTTTGTTCGTCAGAAAGTTTCTTGTAATAGGTTTCGGAACGAATTAGCTGATATTTTATCATTTCTCGTTTTTTCTTTAATAAAGCAGCCATTATGAGAAATGATTATCGAATGGGTATATTGTTGCTCAAGGTTTCAAAATATTGATTTCTAAAAGACAGCAACTTGTTCTCAACAGCTCAGTTTATATCAAAATTCCATGGAAAATGGTTCCAAAAAGTACACTCAAACTATGAAACTATTTGCTAATGTTATGCAAAGTTTCGAGAAAGTATTTTGTTAATAGGTTTGTAGGTATCAAAGTTTCATGAAAGTTATTTTAAAAGAGCAATTTGAAAATTTGATACTATTTGCTAATATTATGCAAAGTTTCGGAAGTATTTTGTTGATTAGTTTATATAAAAAGTTTCATGAACTTTGTCAATGAGTTTATATAAAGTTTCATGAAAATTATTTTCAAAAAGTATATTCAAACTACGAAACTATTTGCTAATATTATGCAAAGTTTCGAAAGTATTTTGTTAATTGATTATTATGTATCAAGAACTTGCTAAAATTATGCAATGTTCTAAAGAAGTAGATTTCAAAATATGAAACTATTTGCTAATATTAGGCAAAGTTTCGAAAGTATTTTGTTTGTTGATTTTTTTTTTATAAAATTACCAAAACAACTTTATTCAGAATTAAAAAATACCAAAGCAAAGTTTTAAATATAAAATAATATCAAGATGAAAATCTTGTTCGAAGCCCGGGACTCGGAGTGATGGCGCATTTGCTGTTTCAGTTGGAGGAAAACCCTGAAAAACCCACAACACCATCAGAAATCAGATCATCAACTTTGTCATAGAAAAGGACATATGCTCCCTGGGAGCTGAGAGAATCAATCTTGGAAAATACACGGCAGTCATCGAAGAGGTGCCAACAATTAGAATAAGAGTGTTTGCAATATGCAGTATAGTGTCCATTGGAAATGCTGCCGCTATGATTAGATATGGCGTAGATATTATAAAGAGTATTCATCCCATCCTGAGCAGAATATTGGTCCAAATTCAAATTCTGTATGGAAAATTAATCACATTGTCCAATTTATTATGTATCAAGAACATGCTAAAATTATGCAATGTTCCGAAAAGGTTAATTTCGAAACATGAAACTATTTGCTAATGTTATGCAAAGTTTCGAACTATATATTTAATTGATTGATTATGTATCAAGAACTTGCTAAAATTATTCAATGTTCCAAAAAAGGTTAATTCCGAAACATGAAACTATTTGCTAATATTATGCAAAGTTTCCAAAATATTTCATTCAATAAAATATGCAGCACTCATCGAAAGTGATAGGGTATGGAAATTTATATAAAGGAACGAACACACCTTTTGTATCCTAGAAAACCTCTGGTAACAGTGATGCGGGAGCTGGCGGCACACACTTAATTATGGATGAAAAATGTTCGTAATAAGTTCAATTGAACTCGTAAATTCGAAAACTAGTTCACTATCCGGCTCGGAGGACCATGTTGTGTATGTGGGTTGATAACCACAATCTAGTTAATTTGATAGTTTTTTAAATAAAATTCAAAGTAACGAAATGAGAACTTTAATGCTTCTCTTGCGAAATACATCTCAGAACTGAATAACAAAACTTAACAAGAACAGACGGTAAAAGGTTATCCTCCAGCAGGTATCTAGACGACCCCTACAAGTACACATTGCTGGAAAGATATTCCCTAATATACCTAGTCTTTCAAGAAAATTTTTTTTTTGTACGGAACAGACGACAAGTGGACAGGGCATCTGTTTTAGATTTGATTAACAGCGGCACTAAACACCGAAAATTTTGGTCCAAGATCGGAGGTACTTTCTTCGTTCAGTCAGTCTTGCGGAGTCTTTTACGAAAGTTCCATCAGATCAGTTGGCTTCGATTTTCACTCCGCATCTGCCACTTCTGAGTTGTATTTCTAAGTGGGAATTTTGATCAAGAATCGTTCTTGACAAAACGAATAAAAAATTCACAGCGAGGATTGCTTTGAACGGCGAGAGGACTAGATAGGAGCTGACAGCGAATTTGAACGACGCCGAGTCCGTCGAGTGCGCCGCATCGTCAGGAGATTCGGACTTCGTGTCGTCTACCTACTAGCAGTAGCGAGAGAGCGTTGTATCGTTTCATCTGTGGACAGGCCCGGACTGAGGAATATTATTGTATTTTGCTGCGATTTACGACTACGATTGGAGACTTAATTTCGAAGAGTCACCTGAGTCATCGAATTGTCGAGGACTGGTTTGGCGTACTAATCATACTTTCTTTTTCAGGGTGCTAATTAGTTTGCTTCAGAACTTTTTCAGATCTGGTATGGCGATAGGGTTTAAGTCGCAGCTCAGGGATTGAGTGGGGTAACTTTTCTTGGGTGGTAGAACTCACAATAAATCTAGCGTGGCCGGATCAGATCAAATCTCTAGTTTTCTGGAGGTGTTTTGGCCCACGAGCTTGAAAACAGCCCCCCTCTCAAGTTTTCCAGCGAAGGGCGCTCAAACCGAGTGACCAGACTCTTGCAAGAGAGATCCTTGGCCGAAGAGACCTACCCCAAAACCTCCTGCTTCGATTAGGCAACCTATTCCTATTTTTTTTTTGTGAACAGAGGTTAAAAATTAGAGTCTTTAAAGTTAGGACGATCCACGCAGTTTTCTACGCCTGTATTAAAATTTAGAAACCGTGATACCCTTCAAGTCATTCCTGGGCTTGTGGATTTTTTAATCATTTTAGTATGGACGGTTACTATCTGCGGACCCGTTCAACGAGAAAAGAAAGCACGCGATTTGGAGAACTCTGTTTTTCTTTGTTCGGAAGAAAACGAGGGGGCATTCAGGGCTTCTGAGATTTCAACTAGAACTCTTGTGGCGTTGGTATGCCTTGGCCAAGCGTCACAAAATATACATTCGCAATCAGAAAATCATATCATTTATTTTCAAACGGTTGGAAATTTGCCTGGTGAGTCCGCCAGTTTTGTTAATCCGGAGGAGCGTGAGCCCGTATGTATTTCTCGGTTTGCGACCTTGCCAACAACTTTGCAGGAATTAGAAAATTCCAAAACAAATCAATCACTTGCACGCGAATTATTGGTAGAAGATATTACCCTGCGCTTGCGAAAGGTGGTAGAGAATAATTTAAATTCCCAAAAGGGACAGAGGAGCATTTTTCCTCGTGTACAGAATTTAATCACAGAATTGCATAATCTGAGTTTATTGGCACTTAGCCAACGTTCTGAGACCGAGAAGGAGCGTCAAGAAAGAGGGTTGCTCAAAGATAAATTTACTAATATTTTCGGCCCACTTCAGGACTACGAATTTAGTTCGTATTTAAGGCCTTCAGCCAGTGAACAATTTTATTCAGGGGGACATCGGGCGACGACGACACAGGAGTCAACGTCGAAGCGCCAAATCGCGTCTAGCGGTGTCATTGATACTCTTCAAAATTTTGATTCTCAAAATTCAAATTCTTTGCGATATCCTGAGGCCAGTGCGGCCGTGCACGGGGTGGTGGAAGGTCTTTCTCCAACTTCCATTCCTAAAGGGATGTGGAAGTGGGAGAGAGACGGGCCGAGATGAATTGGGGGGGGGGGGGGATAAGGGGCTCTTTTCTCAACCTAATTTCGGCCAACAAATCCATAAAGACAATGATTTCAAAATTCAGTCTCAAAAGCCGGCAAATTCTGTACGGCAGATGCCATTTTGCGCAGAGCGAAACCCCTGTTCAAAGCAAGGTGGGAGGTCGGTTGGTTTCCGGGGTTTTGTGAGTATGAAAATTACCCTGAAATGAACCCGGATGCTCGGTTCACCGGTTCAGGTTTCGAGGAACCCAGGGAGAGGTACCTGCGAAATCCAGAAGCAGAAGGTAACCCGTCGGGCCAATATAGGGAGTTTTATTGGGAAAATTCACAAACAATCAATGCAAAATGGAACCGAAAAAAAAATCAAAAGCCCAATGAATATACACAATGAAAGGATAGGCAAGTTCATCGATATCCTGCCTTTCCCCGCTCACCGCCAGCAAAGCGTGACGTCACCGTAACACCACTATGGTTGGTTTGTCATACAAGAGCCCATGCATTTTTCACAATTTTTGAAACTTTATGGTATTTATAACTTGAACCTGTTGATTTTTTGGATGTTTCTGGTTGGTGTGTTAATTTACTTTAGCTCCATTGAATTTTCAGAAGTCTAGATGCCCACTTTTTCTGTGGATAGGACACTTCGTTATTTTGATATTGGGAATATTTGTGGAAACTTTGGGCCCATTTCAATGAATAGGAACTGATTAGTTGTCTCGAGATATTTTTATGAATTGAAAATTTGAGTGAAGTTTTTGAGAGCTTCTTACAAGAAACTACGGCACATATTCTTCCAGGCATGATCTGAAGTAAAAACAGCTTGAACTAACACTGCCTTGGTAATTATGTCAACCCATCAGCATTTTTCGAAAGCTATATTTACCTCAATTATTTTCAATAAATCGAAAAACATTTGAAAAAACAAGTTTCCATCGTGAAACATGAGTCGCACGCACGTGATATCGCCGTTTTACGAAAGTGATTGGGACGGTGATACGAAGAGATACTGATACCGTGATACTGATAAAACCACACATACGATGAATTTTGTATCGCTACTACGTATCATTCAACATGTAGTGATACCGTTCTCATCGTCTGTGGGAGCCTTTAGGCGTGTTTAGATGATACAAAACTTGCCAATATTACGAATAACTGTTGGTTAAACATGTTCACAGTTCACAATAATTTTATTTTCTGGAAGTTTTGTGACCCGATTACAGTAAATTCAATGTTCGTCATACAATATAATATTTCCTTTATATAAGAGGCACTGAAAACAAACAAACTATTCTATTAAAATCGAATACACAATGTCTATTCTCATAAATATTCCATTTATTAATGATGATTCGAGATTCGATTGTGTCAGGCTTCTCATTCTCTTTGAGGCAGATGAAAAGTAAGTTAGTCACATATACAATTGAATTATTTTATTGGCAATATCGAAATTTTAGAAGTTTTCTGTCAGTGTAATAGTTGGATATCTCGTCTGCTAATAATTTTTTAATCATATACAATTCTGATGGAATAAAATATCAGATCATATGTTGCTAACACGACAACATAACATATTATCTGAAGAGAGCTAGAGTGGCGGTTTTATAGCTATAAGTATGAGAAAAACTTACCCCATTCTTCAGACATTTAGACCATCTCACAGACATATTCTTCAAATCGAACAACTTTACGTCTCCGTTATCGTAACCTGCTGCTAGGACTCTTTCTTCATTATTGTAGGAATTGCCGAAAGCTACTGCCCAACAATCTCTCATGGACGCTCCTTCTGGGGCAACAAACTTTGCAACAGGGGTATCCTTTTGACGAACGTCCCATACCATTACTGATCCTGTTACCAATGTAAAAAGTCCTAATTAAATCTTAGTCATAGCATGATCGTGGAGTTCTTAAATGTTCCGACCAAGATTATTCAGCTATCTTCTATATATTCATTACCTACAAATATTGATACTAAGGATAGCCATCCGTGCCAAAATATTGGATAATCGATTCTCAGAAATGTGTGCTCGTAAATGAAAGCACATGCGCTATAAGAAAACTATATTTTTATCAAAGACGCGATTTTGTTCGTCCATCTCGTTCTACTAGTCATTGTATCACGTGAAAAATTATTGGAGTATGTCAAGAATATTCCTTTCGTTGCAAATTCCCATTATGGTAACAATCACAAACTTGTGCATTGCCTATTGACTAGGAGTAAAACAATCTTAAAAGTGGTACAGTAGTCGTCTTCAAATCAGGCGAGAAGGTTGGATGCGCACAAAACAGATTTCATATGGTTAACGCCCACTCCGCTGTAGACGGCGGCGTGTATGTTAGTTTGACTTGTGCTCTGGTGCGATGAACTGATTATGGCAAATAAATCCAAATAACATACACGCCTATGGTCATAACAAAGAACCAATAGAATCATCCGTTTCTAATGATAGCTTACGCCGTCTTTCGCCAGGATAAATGAATATTACTGTATAAAATTAACTTTCATCAAATTGTTAGTTCAAAATGAATCAATTGGTTCGATACAATTGAAACATTTGATTGATTGCTAGGTTTATGGTCAAAATGTCAAATAAATAACTTGAATATTTATGTCGTATGTCGTAATTCAGAAGTTACGCAAGTGCAATTGTTTTTGGCCGCTCGTATGAAAAAGGACAGACTGATTTTTTCGACTGATTACATTAGGTCTAATGGAGTGTTTTCAATATTGGTAATTAATGAATATATGCTTTCTTCACATCACTCACTTTTCCTTCAATGTATGTCTCTAGCGGTTTGGGTTTCTCTGTTAGTAATTATTTCTTGCCTTTCCCTTTCATATAGGAGTACTAGATTATCCATAACAATATAATTTCAGTGAAATTTCCCCATATCATCAATTAGTTACAGCTGCCGATATCAACATTGTTCTATCAAAAATCCTAACGAAATAGCATTTCAACCAGGAAGTCATGATAATTTCAAAAGATCATCGTTATTGTCAAAATTAGAAATTGATATTTTCAGGATACCACACTTCAAAAAGAAAAAAACGGTAATGATTATTCAAGTGTCTGTTTATTTATCTGCCCATCACTGCTGTTTTTCTCAACAATTTACGTAGGACGTTGGAATTTGCTACGATGAAATACTTACTGACTCCATAATTCGAATTGCAAAATATACATTTTCGAAATTTACAGGGAAAAAGATCAATAAATTGTTACGGAAACGAAAACTGTAAACACATGCGAGCGGCCGACAGTAAGTTGTTTTATCAGTTGAAGTATGGTACAGTTTTTAAGAATTGTCCCGCATGATATTTCGTACAGTGAATTTATAATTGATCTATTGACTTGTCGTATTGAATAATTGTGTTGTTTTGTGAATTGGAAATAAACGGAGAATAATTAGTCAAATATTTTTAATAGACACGAACCGCATTTCATTTCAATTGGTGTCAAACCCGAGGTTATTAGTGACTTTTTGAGTAAAATCAATGGTAAGTATGAGAAATAAACCTTAATGACGATTGGAGTCAGAAGATTTACTGAAAATCCGCCCATCACAGCAAAGATGAATCTGCACCATCCCAGTACCAAACATCGTCTAGAACGACACACTAGTAATACAGATGGCTTATCTAGGAGACATTGTCCAATTACTAATAATGAGCATCGTCAGTGATTTGCATGCCATGAAAGTGTCATCAATGAAGACGAATGGTCTACCGCACACATGAGATAGGACTGAGAAACCAATCCAAACATTAGGAAGTTTCTACATTGAAAAGAGGACGGAACTGGCAAACTCTCCTGGAGAGATATTCCGGATAGAGATTTCAACTTCAAGGCTATATGGGCCCAATGTTTTGGTATGGGAGTCAGTTGATGAGGGGTCGTCAATTTCCCAATTGGTTTCGCCCAGGAAGAGAACATGTGTCTTGGAAGAAATTCATGAGGGAAAATCAGGAGCATATCTGGGAGTAAATAAGACCTTGGGCAAGATTGAGCAGAGGTTCCACTGCGTTTATGTCGAAACGATTCAAGAATGCTGGTGCAGAAGATGTTCAGAGTGCGGAGCAACTGAAGTTCTCAAAACAAGGTGGGGTAAAATGAAGAAATACAACGTGGGTGCTCCATTCAAACGGATTGCTATTGATGTAGCTAGACCATTCCCTGTGGCAGATGATGGGATCAAATACATCCTTGTTGCCATGATATATTTCAGCTAATGTGTAGAAGCCTCAACATTTCAGAGCAGGAGGCATCCAGAATAGCATTGTCATTGGTGGGTATCATGTTCTCAAGATTCGAAGTACCGACGGAGTTTCATTCCGACCAAGAAAGGAATTTCGAGTTGAAGTTAATCAAGAAAGTTTGTGATCTGATGGTTATCAGCAAGACCAGAACCACTGCGCTTCACCCTCAGTCGAACGGCATGGTTCGAAGATTTAGCCAAACTATGGAGGAGCATCTTTCCAAGGATGCGGAAAAACATCAGAAGGATTTTTACAGACACCTTCTACTATTTCTAATGGCATGCAGGGGAGCTGTCCGCGATTCAACCAAGCTTTCTCCGGCTGGAATTATCTGTGGAATGTCACCATGATTACCGTGTGAGCTGGTGTTCGGATTACCAAGTACCCATAGACGTACAAGTAGATGTACGAGACTATGCAGATGAATTGAGCGGCAGCATGTTGAAAATCCACGAAACTTCTCGAAAGAAGTTGATATTGGCAAGTGACAGGATGAAACCTCGTTATGATTTTAATGCTTATTCAGGAGAATACACAGAAGAAAGGTGTATCCCCCAAACTAACACCGTTGTGAGAAGAGACGCACAAAGTTGAGAAGAGGATTACCGACAGTGATTTACTGAATTCAGCGCCGCCCTAGGACTAAGATGGAAGTTGTTCATCTGAAAAGACTGAAACTCAGAAAGTTTGTATGAGAGTTCTGTTAGTTTCCAAGTGAGAGTCATGAAAATTGGTATTTGGGCTTTTTTCCAGTTTTTGAGTAAGTGTCATAAAAATTGGTATTTGAGGTTTTTGTTACAAATAAAGGAATACCTCTTTCAGTGTTTTTGAAAATTCAAGGAGTGAAAGTGTGTAAAGAGGTTCCGTTAGTTTTGAAGTTAGATTAATGGAAAAAAGCATATGGAATTATGACCTTAAATTCACGCGGGAAAAGCCGCTAGATGATTTGAATATAAACATTCGAATGTCTTTCAACCAATTGAAAATTTCACAAGGATATTCGAGAAAAAACTGGGATTATTGTATCTTAGAATAAAACCACGAGCAAAACATATTAATTGAATATCAGGCCAATTAATAGAGATTTTTTCGTACAAAAAAAGTATCAGGAAACCGACTGTATCATCGTACGATGGATGATTTGTAGTTATATCCTGTTATGTTTCCTACTCGCAACTATAATTGCTTAATTTCTTATAAACATTTAGGAAAAAAAACCTGTTTTTTTAGTTTTTTGCTTGTAACATGAAAAGTATTGAAGCAAAATCGATTTTCTCAATGGACGAATTGCAATGCAATGCAAAAATGAGCACGACTTGATCGGATTATTAGTAACGGAAAAAAAATCAGAAAACCGAAACAAAAACAGTTTTTCAAAAATTCATAACACCGTAAAAAACTCTGGCGCTGACGGATTATTAGTTTTTGCCTAATTGCAATTTGAATTTTTCAAAGCACTTTATTGGAGCTAGCCTGGATGCATCATAGGTGGTACAATTTCAATTTTTCAAATCATTTTGAGCGTAGAACAAAACGTTTATCCTCATTTTGCGTTTGAATGCTTCGAAATAGGTAAGAACATGCAAACATGACCAAAAACGGGCGAGCGCGTGGAAGCGGCTGAGTATTGAGGGTAGAGCAGCACATTCATAACTTGCGCGCAGCACGCTTGTATTACCATATATACGCTTCCCTGCGTTTACTGCTCTACCACTACCACTCAGCCGCTTTCACGCGCTCGTTCGTTAACGGTCATGTTTGCAAGTATTTATCACCTATTTCGCAGCATTTTAACGCAAAATGAGAATAGACATTTTGTAGTTCTATACTCCTGTTTTCGAAATATATTTTGAAAATTGAAATCGGACCACCTATGACGCCTCCAGGATCGCTTCAATAAAGTGCATTGAAAAATTTAAAATTGTAATTATGCTAAAATAAATGATCCCACAGAGTTTTTCACACATAAAGTACATATCAATCACTACTATTTCGCGGAGAGCCTGCGCAACAATTTGAAAAATGGCGATGTGATAAATTAAAAAAAAAACGCAGATTTTTTCCGTTACTAATAATCCGATCGAGTCATGCCAGGTCTTATTTTTTGGCATTTTGTTTTCCTACAATTCGTCGATTGAGAGTATCAAGATTGTTTCATTGGTTTTCATGGGTCGAGTGAAAAAATCGTTGGAATTGGTCGTACAGCCATGTTGTAGGTGGGGGATCGAGTAAGGGCAGGAAAAAAATCATGGTGGGCCCTCATTGATCCAACGTTCGGCCACGTGATAGGTCGTTAGTAGGAAGTAGTGGTAAACCAATAGCTGTCAACCGCCACCACCACCACCACCTGTCAACCGCCGTCCAATAGCAGTCAATGGCAACGGCCATCTTGTAAATGGGAAAGAGTCAACCGCATTGGTCAACCTCCAGCCAATAGCCATCTTTCAGTCAGGTGAATCAGGTTTCGGCACAAAATTTTTAGTTGATAGAGATGTATGCTTTGGTACATTCTCGAAGTCCATCATTGGATTGCCATCATTTTCATCCTTCATCATCTTCTAAGTCCAATATTTGTTGGCACATCTTATGATGCATGCTCATCTGTATCAACTATGACTTTTTTTCGAAGGGTGTCAGCGTCTATAAAAACCCCTGATGGAACGGTCATGACACTCAAAGTCGAGACCGCAGAAGTTTCTGTGTTGACAAATTACTTATCAGTTGTATACGTAAACTAGGATTTATTTCGTTTAAAATTGTTGAGGTTATGTCATCGCCGTTGACAGAGGAGTATACCAGAAAATTGTAGCAGTTTTCTCAAAGAGTCAGAGCTCTGAACGAAGAGTTGATGTTTTATGAAGAAAATCGAAACGTGATCAGAAAAAAAAAACGTTGAATCTTATGATGGTTCAAATGATATTAGTGACTCTGATTCTGAACACAATCTCCTATGCCGACGTACCGTATGATCAGTCTTGATTTCGTCGAATCGAACAGGACAGAGTTTATTCTTCACCAGAGACTTGTCGCCGGAAACCTTCGAAAAATACCAGCTCAAGTTGGAAACGAATGATTCTACTAGCACAATAATATCATGGAGAAGTGTTCCAACAGCAACAATGATGACGTCACCACCACTACCACTGTTGGATAATGAAAGATGTGTGTGCTATCATGTGTTGTTATAACCATAATATTTTTCGCTTTAGTCAAATTCCTATTCAAAATTGTAGAAAAAAGCTTGGAATCTTCATGCAATGTCAAAATAAATGAATAGAGATCCTAACCTGACTTCCATTTCCACACATAGGTCACGTGAGAAAAAAAACCCTCTGAAGGTTTTCCTCTTTGTTTTTCAAGGATTTTTTCTTCAAAACTCACATGTTTTTTTCTCTAACTTGACTTTTTTCTTAGAAACTCAATTTTCCTCAAATATTTTAACTTTTTAAAAAAAATCACTTTTTCCTTTGACTTTATTCTTCAAATTTTGATTTATTGAATTTTTTATATTTGTATGGGAACTCAACCCCACCTGAAAAAGAGAGAGGAGAAAGGTAGAGAGAAAAATCGAAATATACATACACATATTTATTGCCTATTCGAAACAATTCTGAATATTTCAATTGGGTAAGATATAAGTACAAAGCCATTCATATAATGATTGCGAATTTCCTTGGACACAAATGAACTTCTCGCCGCTGTTGTGATATGGGCAGTGAACCAGGGTGAGCTGGAATTTTTCGATGGCTCATTGCCTGGGATGGTCACACGTTTGGTTCCACCTACTCGACCTTGGGATGCGTGGTGCGAATGCACTCCATACTGCAATGTCACAGTGGTGGAATCCTGTGAAGGACAAACAGAGGTCACCCTGAAAATATAATCCAATCAAGATCATGTGAAGGACACACACACAGATGTAACCTTGGAAGACAATGTCTTATCCCAACCGTTCAAAGTCAAAATCGGAAGCCTTGTTGATGTGCATGCGGAAGGCGATGATGCATTCCCTATTGGAAGAGTGGATTCCTGTGAAGGTCGCCTTGAAAATGTATACCCGTTCCTAAATCTCAATGTAAAGGCCGAGCTAGCCAAATGGAATGAACGCTATGTCCTCTCCCCGCAATGCTGAAGTCATGTGAAGGAAGCACAGATCACGCACATGAAAAACTATATGCGTAACACGATCTTGCGCTAGTCACAGTTGACTCCCTATGAAACAGCAGTGGTCACTTTGAGTGATATGCAATGCCCTCTACCATACCAATTTTAAGTTCACCTCAAGGTGAATGACACACATGCACATGAGTACCCCCATTCAAGGTCACAGTGGGGGGGTCAAGCTCAGTGCCATAGTGGTCAGGAGGGGGGGGGAGTCGTGAGGGGGAGATCCAGAACTGGCTCAAATCTCCTACTGATGCTTTTTTATATGGTTCCCTATTTCTGTTTCAATCTTTACAATAGGAATTTCTCAGGAATTTTCTTCATCACTGTGATTTTATTATTTTGGTCATTTCTTTCGATGAAAATAGGTCTTGTTCAAAACTAACTTTGAAGTTTTCGGAAGAAAAAATAATAATATTTATTCTGGAGCGAACTTGCACTAGATGTTTACTGTAAGAGCTACTGATTACGACAACAATCTACGATCTCACATCGACCGTACCCGTATCCAAAAGAGATAACTTTTTCATGGAAATTGTATAGCTGGCAAGAAATTCTGTATAGTTGGAATGCGCTTCAGTATAGTGATCATTGGCCAAATTAGAGTGTAGACGTTCGTTGGGCCAATATTCACCATTCAAAGACGAACGGATATTTTGAATGTTGACATGTTGTTATTTTGTAAATTAGTTTGGAAACACACGATGACGTAGTGCCTCTCAACACTGGTACTCGTCTTAACCAACCATATTTCACGTTGAGATTGATGTGTAATGGACGGCAACTCGTTCAATTCCCATTCATTTCCGCATTGGGGAAAATGTGTGACTTTCGCACGTGTCTCACGTATAATGACGCAGTCATATTCATTCCGGGCTCCCACTCATCGTAGAGTTTGACGCCCGCACGTAATCAAGACTGAAAGATTTATCGGCGTCATTCAAAAAAGGCAAGTGCTCAAATGCTGAGAATACATAGGTTCGTAACATAATAGGGCTCGAACGGCACTCACGATTCCCGGATCTCAAACAGATCCACTTTTTCTCGCGTTCTCGCTATAAGTGCAAGAATCGAAACGGTGCTCTCATATTGGAGGCCAATATAACAGCACCTCCTCCTCTATGTATTTCAAGTCTACCTTTAATTAGTAGCAGAGATGAACTCAGGGCAAAAAACGAGTCCACCTGATTGATGCAAAATTCCACGCCTTCATGAACGGAGTGTACGTTCTGTATTCGGCTGAACGATGGACTGTCAGATTTTGGAGATCGATAAAATCGAAAAGGGCGCTGAGACTCAAGTATCATTGCCGCCGTCGTCACATCTGAATCAATTTTGAATCGAGAAAAGATTTATGCAAAGGGGTTAGTTGCACCACCCGTTCGCTTGAAGGTTTCTGCAATACTGGCGCCTTGACATCATTGTCACTCCTTATATTACTCCCGCCAGTGTCTTATAACTAATCCCATTTTGTTCTCACAACTCTGAGTTCCAAAACTAAAGTACTTTTTTCTCTTCGGGATTCTACAGGCCTACCGTCTTGATCAAGCGCCAACACCGTGATGTTGTGGATTTCACGTTGCGGATTGACAGATAGATAAGTTTTTCGGCAGCGGAATTCATTCGTGTGCGCAGACTGGTGTGAAAACCGCTGCCATTTTCTAGCTGCCGTTTTTAAAATAGCTGCCAAATGACCAGTGGCGTCGGAAATTTTGTTTTTAATTCGGAAAAATAGGAAAACATTCCATAACCAATTCTATCGATTCATTACGTATTCAACAATATTTGACACTGCATAGTTCACTTCGATATACCAGGAGTGGAATGAAAGAGCAGCTTTCTTGAATATAAATGTTGACACTTTGGGATAATATTTGACTTTTTCAGGTAATTTGTGAACATGAATTTCGTACATTATAGATGAGCAACAATTCGCTAGAAAAATTGTCTGGTTAGTAAATGATGTCCGACGGCGGTAGTTGTCTTATCGACATTTAAAAAAATAAGTTTTAGGCATACCGAAATATTTAGCCAAGTCCATACTCATGGAGTGTCTAGAAGACAGAACAATAAACGTCTTCTATGAATATGAATGACTCGCGAGCCGTCCGAAGGGAAGAATTGTCGAATAGAAATTTTGAATAATATGTTTTGGCATACCGAAATATTAAGCCAACTCCATACTCATGGAGTGACTAGAAAACACAGCGATAAACATCTTCTATGGATATGAACGACTCGCAAGCCGTCTGACGGTGGGAGTTGTCGAATTGAAACTTTTAAAAATATGAGTTAGGCATACCGAAATATTTAGCCAACTCCATACTCATGGAGTGACTAGAAAACACAGCGATAAACATCTTTATGAATATGAACGATTCGCAAGCCGTCTGACGGTGGGAGTTATCAAATCGAAATTTTGAAAAATATGATTAGGCATACCGAAATATTTAGCCAACTCCATACTCATGGAGTGACTAGAAACATAGCGATAAACATCTTCTATGAATATGAACGATTCGCAAGCCGTCTGACTGTGGGAGTTATCAAATCGAAATTTTGAAAATATGATTAGGCATACCGAAATATTTAGCCAACTCCATACTCATGGAGTGACTAGAAAACAAGCGATAAACATCTTCTATGGATATGAACGACTCGCAAGCCGTCTGACGGTGGGAGTTGTCAAATCGAAATTTTGAAACACATGAGTTAGGCATACCGAAATATTTAGCCAACTCCATACTCATGGAGTGACTAGAAAACACAGCGATAAACATCTTCTATGGATATGAACGACTCGCAAGCCGTCTGACGGTGGGAGTTTTCAAATCGAAATTTTGAAAAATATGATTTAGGCATACCGAAATATGTAGCCAACTCCATACTCATGGCGTGACTAGGAGACACAGCGATAAACATCTTCTATGAATATGAATGACTCGCAAGCCGTCTGACGGTGGGAGTTGTCAAATCGAAATTTTGAAAAATATGATTTAGGCATACCGAAATATTTAGCCAACTCCATACTCATGGCGTGACTAGGAGACACAGCGATAAACATCTTCTATGAATATGAAGACTCGCAAGCCGTCTGACGGTGGGAGTTGTCAAATTGAAATTTTGAAAAATATGTTCAAGGCATACCGAAATAGTTAGCCAACTCCATATTCACGGAGTGACTAGGAGACACAACAATAAACAACTTCTATGAATATGAACGACTCGCGAGCCGTCCGACGGTGGAAGTTGTCAAATATAAATTTTGAAAAACATGTTTTAGGCATACCGAAATATTTAGCCACCTCCATACTCACGGAGTGACTGGGAAATACAAACATCTATTAATATGAACGACTTGCAAGACCGTCCGAAGGAGGGATTTATCTCTTCAAAATTTTGAAAAATAGATTTCAGGCATACCGGAATATCAAGCAATCTTCATACCCAAGAGGTCATTGAAAGACACTACAATATTCCTAAAAATTATTATCGGTTCGAAATTTTGAAAAACGCGCCATATCACGTATTCATTGGTTTTTCTGCGGAAAACAAAATTGTTTGTTTCTTTATATCCCAAGTTGATACTATAATAATTTCAGAAACAATCATCAATATTTAATATTGACATTCCCAAACTTCTTCACCTTGCGAATGTTTTTTATAGTACTACTCTTTAGGTTTCCAGGGTTTTCGAGGATTGTAAGGCAACTGGGTATTGACCATTGATTTATCTTTGTAACAAATTTCTGTTCGATTCAGTTACCTCGATAGAATAGTCACAAGTGCTGAGAAGACTGTTTCAGTACCCTTATAATGATTACAATGAACTCTTTCAATTTATTCAGATAAAATAAACAATTGTGAAGAGCATCGGGATGATTATTAGTTTAGGAGATATGCTGAGTTTTGTTAAATCATTTCTTTTCATCAGTGGAATAATACACTTCCATTAGTATTTTTTTAGTCATTCATCCGCATCTATCGATAGGAATATTCAGAGTGCATTAAAGTTAAACGGAATTGTGGTTTTTTCTGAAAATGGGTGAAAAATACATCAAGGAAGAGGAAGTTTATACAGTTATAAAAAATATTATAAAAGATAATAGTGTTTCAACTAATATAAATGATCTAATCGTTACCAAAGATCAGTTGGAAAAAATACAAAAATCGCTTAGTGGAAAGAAATATAAGTATAAGTCTGATATCCTGAGGATCATCAGAAGGGATTGCCGTTTCAAGGCTTTCTATAACTCCGAATGTAGTGGGAATTCAATACATTCGAATACTTTGTCAGGGAAGAGTGTTAATTTGAAGCAGCTGTTAAAAGTTTTCAATGAAAACCATGACAAAGTTTGTCCTACTTGGAGGTGCTCTACATCAATTTATAAGGATTTGTGTGAAGGACTGAAAATGAAGAATAATTTAAGGAATAGAAAGAAGGTTTTCAATATGTGGAGGAAACTACCAAAATCTTCAATAAATATTCCTGCCAAAGAACTTTTCATAAAAATTGAGAACATTTATCCTCGCCAATCTGTAAGTGACGGCATAACATAAAAAACCTTCAGTGATTTGAATGAGTACGAACAAATTTCGAGGGTAAGTGAATCGATATATGATATTAGTGAGAAAATTTCTAGAGTAAGTGACTGTGATTTGACTCCTATAAACATTATAGATGAAATTGCAAGGTCTACTCCGATTCAGGTCATCAGAATCTCTCCAAATCAGTTGAAAAAAATTATTTCGAAAGTAAAGACATTACTCCTCATGAGTTTGATATGCCAAAAGAAATATTGAACCTGTCTAAATCATTTGATTGTCCTCAAATTTTGCCGGAGTCGGCGAAAAATCTGGTCTGCGAAAGTAGTGATGCGAAACTAGTGGCTAAGAATAATGTATGTTCGTTTTTCGAGGGAACATTCGAAATTCATCCTTCTGCGTGGAAAATTATTTATAAAAATGGTAAATTGAACACAAAATGGTACCCTTATTATCTGAAGAATAGGATTAGTAAATATATAAATAATGTCTGCTGTATAGTTATAAAGTATGCGAAATTTTCCAAAAAAAGAAATGCATATATAATCACTGCACATTGTAAACATAATAATTATGGTTGTAAACGTTTCAGGATATGTATTTTTTTAGCAGATAGGAGTGTTTTTGTATACAGTACTTCCCGAGATTATATCCACAAAAATCCGTTAACCGGTTATGTGAAAGATGCAGAACGCGCGGTTTTCAAAAAAAAACTTCTGAACGAGCAAGCTTTCAACTTGAAGAAGGAAATGCTTCTGTCTGCTAATAAAAGAATTCTGACTGAGGGACATAACCTGCAAGATGTTAAATCGGATTCAACTTTGCGTCGACTGAGATCGGAAGCTATTTCCCAATTAGACAGAGATAAAGATGATTTAATGGATATCATTTTGATGCATATCGATCATCCGGAATATATAAAAGAAGTGTGTGTTCCATTCAATGTTAAATTATATAGTTTGGAGCAATTATCTGTCCTTAAAGCTCAGAAAAAAAATAAAGAATTGCCTGTCATCTATTTTGACGCGACAGGATCCCTAGTTAGGAAACCGTGGAAATCCATGAATAAAATCTATTTTTATACAGCTGTCATACGAATTCAGAGCTCGAAAAGAATATACCCTATATTCTCCATGATATCTGAAGTACATGATTCAAATTCCATTTTCAAAATTTTCCATGACTTCAGATATTTTTGTGAAGCAAATAACCACTGGCCAGCATTCTCTCAGGTCGTAACAGATTTTTCATTCGCCAGTTTGCATGCAGCTACTAAATCAATGAATAGGTGTACACTGTTGGAGTATATTGAAAAATGTTATAAATATCTTGAATCTGAAACCTTGGACTTCACTTTGGTAGGAATTCATCTGTGTTGTGCTCATTGGATGAAAATGGTGTCAAAAGATGTCAACAATGTGACTACCAATGAGCACCAACGGTGTGTTCTGAAAGATATAATGGCGTGTGCAATGTTGATAAATAATCTTGAAGAATTCGACATTTTTTTAATGCATTTGACTATTATATTGACCAGTGAATTTTGTACTCAAGAAGTGATCCACGCAAAAACCTCCATAAACAAAATAATTTCCAAAAGTAAAATAAAAACTGATGAAATATTCACTCATACAACAGAGTCTCTCAATACTCCGGACGTGACTGAAAATACCCTTTTCAGATCCAGTCCATTCTATAAAAGGTTCATAAAAATACGAATCCAATTTGATCGGAGTTCAATGGGAGCAAAAGGAACAGTTAAGAATAACATGCAAAATATTGAATTTTTGAACATTTCAATGGAGAAATATTTACCATATTGTCCACTATGGAGTTGTTTGGTATTATCAGATTCCAAACCTTTGAGTAATTCTCTGGTCGAGACCTTTTTTTCACAAATTAAAAATAGCAAGTTGAAAGGAGAAAAGAACATAAAATGTTCTCAGTTTATCAGGAAGTTGAGAGAGGATACCCTTGCCCTTAAAGTTGAATCCGATCTCAATATTGGAAAATCTTGTTTAACAAAAAACATGGATAATTTTGAAGAGAAAACTTCCCAGGAAGTATGGTGCCGAAAGCCGAAAAAACACGCACAAACTCATTTCGATGCAAGATTTTTGAGGAAGTATACTCAAAACGATGGAATGCAAAGAATGCACCAAGTTTCCAAGTCTCTCGATTCAGCGCAAAATGATTCACATTTTGATTCCAAATTGGATTTACACGAAAATTGTGATTATTTTTTGAAATCTTTGAAATTATCTGAATCCGAAAGAGAAATAATAAACGAAACAACGAAAACACAAAGATATTCTGATTTATGGAGAAAACATAGAAAAATCCGAGTAACTTCCTCTTTTTTCGGTAGGGTATGTAGAGTAAAGCATGTACATTCATACAGAAATATAGTTAAAGCTATAAGAAGTGATGACTCCATCAAAACGCCTGCCATGAAACATGGAATTGATAACGAAGAACGGGCAAAAAATCTGTACATGCAGAAAACAAACCGAGATGTTATATCGGCTGGTCTGGTAGTTCACCTGGAGTACCCATTTTTAGGTGCCTCCCCAGACGGTCTTATTGGTGATGACGGGGCAATAGAAATAAAATGCCCCTATTCTGCCAAGAACCTCAATCCAGAAAATTGCGAGTTTGATTTCTTGAATAAAAATGGAACTGGAATCAAGGAAAGTCATCCGTATCATTACCAAATACAAGGAATTTTAGAAATTACCAATCGAACTTGGTGTGATTTAGTAATTTACACCCATGAAGGTATAAAAATAATTAGGATTTTAAGGTGTAGATCGTTTTGGAACTGCATGTTCGAAAATCTGAAATATTTTTATTATTTTTTTCTATTACCAGCCATTGTATGTTCTAAATATATTTCTCTCGATTCAGAAGATAGAAAGTGGACCACCACTAAAAATCTTGAATTCCTTTCCAATGGACTGATAGGTGATCCACTTTATTATACGCAATTGAAGAACAATCGAAATTATATTGTTACGGCCCTACCAGAAAGTGATCTTCCGATTAAAGAGATTTTGGTGGAAGATTTCAATACCCTTTCCGATGAGGAATGTCTAAGTAGTTTCATCATCGATCATTGTTTGTATTTAATGAATAATGTAACCACTCAGACGGAGTATCAAATTATCTCTGTGGAGAAATCAACAATAATAATTTCCGATAATGAGTTTTTGGAAAGTTTTATTGATGGAATCACATTCATTAAAAAATATATAATTATGCCTGTTGCGAAGGGCCAACATTATATTTTACTAAAATTGGATTTCCATGAAAAACAATTCACGCTCATCGACCCTCTCGGTGGCGAAAAAAATAAAATATCATTTTATTTCAAAAAAATTATGTATTTTCTCCAAATGAAAAACATAGAACACACGGGATGGAAACTGCAAATTCTGGAACACATACTTCAAAAAGATCATTATAATTGCGGTGTTTTCATTCTATTTTTTTTTCTCGCAGATGAAAAAAAACGAGAGTTTGCTAGATAATATCGATATTGATTACTTTAGAGGCGATCTGAAATTGATGCTATTGAAAAACAGCAAAGAATTGAACGCTTTATGTTTCTTCTGCGGGAGGAATAATGAAAACGATGATTTTATCTGCAGGTTATGTCACAGGTCTACTCATCGGAAGTGTCTGATGACGAATCATGAAATGAACAGCGGAATAAACATTAAGAGCAGAATGAAACATGGAATTTGCGATCTTTGTAGATTATATTGAATTTATTTTGAACGATATTGTGATATTTTGGTCAAACGTACTTGAATACTTGTTATTGTAAATTATGATTTGTAGATTTGTTTAGTTCAGAGATATATTTTTCATTGATTTTTAAAATGTACCATGCTTTCACTAACATATTTATATAACATATATCTACTATTTTCGTGGTGTTTACAACTTGAGTGGTATTTTATGTTGAAAGCGCAATAAAAGACTTGCTTGATTTGAAAAAGGCATTTATTTCGAAATTGTTAACTGGTAAGTCCCGCATCGGAAATCTTGCGAATCGTCCAAACTCATGAGGATGTTCATTGTTGTGTCTTCTGCCACTCCATGAATATGGAGTTGGATTATATTTCGGTATGCCTAAAACACAATTTCTAAATGACAACTCACACCGTTGGACGGCTCGCGAGTCGTTCATATTCATAGAAGTTGTTTATTGTTGTGTCTCCTAGTCACTCCGTGAGTATGGAGTTGGCTAACTATTTCGGTATGCGTAAAACATATTTTTCAAAATTTCAATTCGACAACTTCCACCGTCAGACGGCTTGCGAGTAATTCATAATCATAGAAGATGTTTATTGCTGTGTTTCATAGTCACTCCATGAGTATGGAGTTGGCTAAATATTTCGGTATGCCTATATAATATTTTTCAAAATTTCGATTTGACAACTCCTACCGTCAGACGGCTTGCGAGTCGTTCATATTCATAGAAATTGTTTATTGTTGTGTCTCCTAGCCACTCCGTGAGTATGGAGTTGGCTAACTATTTCGGTATGCGTAAAACATATTTTTCAAAATTTCAATTCGACAACTTCCACCGTCAGACGGCTTGCGAGTAATTCATAATCATAGAAGATGTTTATCGCTGTGTCTCCTAGTCACTCCATGAGTATGGAGTTGGCTAAATATTTCGGTATGCCTAAATCATATTTTTCAAAATTTCGATTTGACAACTCCCACCGTCAGACGGCTTGCGAGTCGTTCATATCCATAGAAGATGTTTATCGCTGTGTTTTCTAGTCACTCCATGAGTATGGAGTTGGCTAAATATTTCGGTATGCCCAAAACATATTTTTAAAAGTTTCAATTCGACAACTCCCACCGTCAGACGGCTTGCGAGTCGTTCATATCCATAGAAGATGTTTATTGCTGTGTTTCATAGTCACTCCATAAGTATGGAGTTGGCTAAATATTTCGGTATGCCCAAAACATATTTTTAAAAGTTTCAATTCGACAACTCCCACCGTCAGACGGCTTGCGAGTCGTTCATATCCATAGAAGATGTTTATTGCTGTGTTTCATAGTCACTCCATGAGTATTGTAGTTGGCGGGGGGTTGGGAAAACCTAACTGACCACCAATGTTGACGACTGGACTACGGGGTGTTGTGATTTAACCCACCACACCTGTAATACCAGACGTTATTCGTTAGGTTGGAAAAAACAGTATTAAAAGCATCGACTATCTGAATATAGTCGAACCGGATATGATATATGGAGCGGCCTACAAATATCAATATCCTTTCTTTCAATACCGGAACATGGGTTGTTTATTCAGGAAGTACTACCGTTCAGAAAGATTCGAAAGAAACACTGATTTGATAAAATAATAATGCACTCATAAAATGTTAAAAATGTATATATATATATATTTAAAAAACTGACACAATTCTCTCAATCGTCTATGGACGAATGATAGGCAACCATATTCATACAATGAAAACTAATTTAGCGTATTGGCAGATAATTCTGCAATGATCTTCACAATAGAAATAATTTTACTAAAAGAAATCTTGCAATCAAGTGCTGCAAACGACTAACAATAATTCTCTTTTTGAAAACTTGGTGATCTTGAAAACTATGGACATACTTTATAGACACATACACATTTTAATGGGGTGGTTTTTGCCATAAACATAAATACAGAAATACAAACATGAGACTCACCCTGTTTAACACTTATTCACTGGAGTAGTTTTAAACGGCCATTAGATTAGAAGTTATTATTATCAGTTCGTTTTCTCCCGCGTCAATCGGTTAGTCTAATTAATTCGTCCGGTATATTCGTATACAGATAAAGTTTTTCTAGGTGATCGAGAACCATTGAAATTGCGGAATCCCGTTATTATCTCTATTCTGGAAGCTTTTACAATTTGTGGAAACTATACTGTTCACTCGTGTTTTACTAGGAGCTTCAATACTTGATTTGAATCGGCTGAGTTTCTATGTTGGCTGAATTTTACTACATTTTATACCGCACTTTTGAGAATGACATGTTCTCCGAAATATTTTCGTATTATATAAGTGATTACTGAATGAGGTACTGCTTTGGACTAACTTGCATTCTAACCTTACTTTGAGGTTACATGCTCTTTGTTTCACTGTATAACAACGAACCGAATTGAATGAATTGAATATTGACATGAAGCTCACGCTTTTATAGTGTCGTCCGCACGGGGGCTAGTAGGCGGAGCTTAGGTTGTTGTGAAGTCGTAAAACTGATAGAGGACTTGTTTTCTAACCCGTTCTGGCTTATCTTATGTTATAATTGGATAATATTTTACTGAATGACAGGTATTTACGATCGCTGGTGCGTTATCGTTGAGTTAATGACCAACAAGTGTGTTTATGAATTTCAGAGGTGTCTCGACTCCCGGTGATTTATAAGTTGTTTACCTCGTCTTTCAACTGCTCAGTGTTTATCGACTTAGTTTTGGTAATTATTTAAACTGACTTCCTTATCTCGCTGTGACTGTAACGGGTAGCAATAAAAACTTTGTTTTTCTCTTCTAGATGAGTCATGTAAGCATTCGGTATACAATGGTTACGTCTTGGTAATTATCTTTTAAATGCATTTCTGTAATTACAGGGCATAACATTCGATCCAACCCTCAAACAAAAAATTTTGACAAACTCAAATTTTTTTCGAATAACAACTCTTTCAATAAGCAAAATGTTTTAACTTTCTGAAATGTAATCCTATTCTAGCGCCACATTTTATAAGTCTTGCTTTGACAATTACAATAGATTACTGTTTACATCTTCTAGAGGATAATTATAATCTATCCACAAATTTATTAACCTCACTGCTCAGTACTTAATTCTAATTTTCTTAAAAATAACATGCAAATAATCATGCAAACACACAATAAAGTCTTTTTCTTCCATGGGGTAATTTCCATACTGTAAGGGTATGTACTCGCCTTCTTCAACGAGGGGATTTTCTCACTTCTATTCCGGTGGGCATCAATTTACTCTAGCCGTTGGATCCTCTGGGAATTTTTCCTGCTACGCCGCTGGTTGGGTACGTAGCAGCGATACGGGACGATTTGTTCCTTCTTTATCTTCTCTAACCATCTGGCTTTTGGGGATTGTAAAGCCTTCCATACTTTTCGGTCAGCATCCGTGATAATTAGTTGGTATCGGGGCTAGACAGATAACACAGCCTGTGTTTTCTGGTTCAGTGACAAATTGCATTCCTTTGCATAATGTCGTACATGGTATTCGGGTTTCGGTGGCCAAACGGTGGTAATTCATTCGTTTAAAAATCTTCGTTCCTGGGAATCCTATTTTGTGCGGTACCATTAACACAGGTGATTTGTTTGGTGAATGGTGGTTACTATATTCTGTGCGGAGTGCTTGAACTCAAACCACACTGTGAATTCGCAATGCTCTGAATCTGCTGGTCTCATCATTTCGCTTCGCCATGCTGGATTGCCACTGCCATGTTCAGAGATATTTTCTTGGGTTTCAACAATAATAGTCCACGATATTCCTATCAAAACCTTCCATATATGCGCGGTTAGTAAATTTTATCAATATTTTTACTTAGGTACTGTACAATTGTAAACGTCGCGATGTTCTAGTGTGAATATTCTACAAATCCGTAAACACATTTTCCGAAAATCGTGATTATATTATTTATCTGTATTATGTAACTCGGCGATTCGATATTCTATAACTGTTTCTATTTGCATTAATTTTCATAACATATCGCGTTTGTGGTTTTATCGATATTCTATAACTGTTTCTATTTGCATTAATTCTTCGTTTTTCTATGACCTGTAATGAACTATATCCGTCTCAAAATAGCTTTGCTTGAATTTTCCGGGAATTTACTGTCATTATTTTACATCAAAACCTTGATAAAATTGTCCTGTTCGCGTTTCCCGTTTTGCGTTGATTCCCTTATATATTTTTTTTTCAGTTTGTTCCCGTACTATGATACAATCAATTTAGTCCCGTTTTTTCATTAAAGTATCGTGGCATGTCGTATTATTATTCATTCCATTTTTTACAAGTCCATTGTAACTATAAATATGCTTTGGCAAATTTACCTTCAGGGATTTTTCAATTTTTCTGCGTCTTTTGCAGTCTGCTAAAACTATAATAATTACCATACTATATATACGTTCCTACATTCTGGTGCATACTGAAAATTTTCTTGTTTACTGAATTAACTGATTGAACCAAATTTTCATGGGGTCATTTGAACAGTGCCGCGTGTCATGGGTTGTGTAAGGGGGAATTTATTTTCAGAAATGTTTTCTTCATTTTCTTTGGACATTTCACTTGGCTGACATTTTCCTATATTTTCGGCATTAACTATTGGAATTCATCTGGCATATTTTCTTGAGTTTGAACTAAAACTTGATCTAATTTTACCTCATTTTCTTGTGTCGCTTGTCGACTGATTTCATTCATATACTTGTTGAATCGATCAGCGTTTATTATTTGACTTTTTGTTCCTCCCACTGGTTGAATTTCAAAATTAACGTGCGATGTCTTTTTTAAATTAGCTTTTCCTTTCTGTCTGGCTAAAGTTCTAATCTTTTTCACTTCGGGGTTTATTTCTTTCTTTACTTTCGTATCTATATTAAAATCTTCTCCTATGCTTCGTTTTCTCGGGGTTAAAATCCATTTTCTGCAATACTCAGTAATTTCGTATCTTCGGAGTTCACTATACTTTTGCTTGAACTTTACATACATTCAAAAATCTGGGCGGTAGAATTTTGTCCTTAGGCAAGACATTTTCATCCTTGTGATTTACGACTGTAGAAAAATCTTATCTTTGGCGACTGTTATTCCTAGGTGCTTGGCAGATTCCCAAATTCCTGGTGGATAGAGCATCTCCTTGGGTGATTCTATCACTCTAAACTATCTTCCAATGATTTACTATTTTCTACATTTATCACCTTCCTTCGATTCCTTGATGCATTAACTGTTGCAATTTCCGTTCTCCTGAATATGTCTGGCTACTTCCTGGAATATTTTCACTTTCAAAAGCTTTCATACCAACTTTTTCCATTTTCTGACTATAATTTTCTTCCTCCTCGCTGTAGTGCTGTATGGGCAATGTTCCGTTACATCTCTCCGTTTCTTTAGGCAGGAAATGCTCGTTACCTATACGTAGGCATTTCCACTTGTCGACTGTCACTTGTGACTATCGGTCCTAATGTACAGGATGCGTCGGTTTTCCATTTTCCATAGGTGGCACTTTTCTAAATTCCTCTCTTCTCTCTTGTTGCTCGTTTAAACGCATGTTTCGCTTTTCTCTTGTTCAGACGATTTTCCATATTCTTCAATTTCAACTATTTCTTTGCAGACTAGCGTCTCCTTTAAATCACCAGTCGCTGACATCTTTGAAACTGTTTTTCTAAACCTGGTGTCACAATTAAATCACCGGTCCCTGATATCTCTATTTGATTCGAAGTTGTACGTCTCGTTTCATGGCATGAAAATCTGTTGATAAATACTTCGCGGATTGCTTTGGGCGCGCGTTCCTTCTTCAATCCTAATTTTTCTCCAGAATTCATCCAATCATTCATCCTGATCGTGACATCTCTCAATCGTTTTTCTACTTCTTCAAATCTATTTTGCAACTTCCTCTGTTCGTCATCCCGATTCGTTTGGCATATGTGTTGGATTTTCTTCTTCAACTCGATAATTTCCCCTGATAAATACATTTGATTTTCTCTCCAATCAATTTGCACGTCATATTTTCGTAAAAAATCTAATCCCAGTGTTATTTCAGTACTACGATGATCATTTTCAACTATTAAGAATTCATGTTCAATAATTTTTCCTTCCTTTACTTTGATTGGCAATATAACCGAGCCAATATAATGAGTGAAATTTCCTTGTCCATTTCTGAGGTGATACGGCAAATCATAATTTAATTTCATACCTCTAACAATATTATATGAGCCACTGATACTTGAGATCTCATATCTATGGATATATGCCTCAAAATTCCTGCTACTTCCAAACTAATTACATTTTTCTGTTCATCGTCGATTAGTATATTTTCCTCTTGCCTCTCACTATTTAAATAGTTTTTCCGCAACCTTCATCTGAGGCTTGTTGAAGCTGCCATTCCATTTAAATTCCTGTTATATTTTGCCTTTTTCCATACTTTTCCATTTTCTGTCATTTCCATAGCTATTTCCTGTTTGCTTTCTATAATTTATTCTCTTAAAATTTTGATAACCATTTCCTGTATGTCCTCGTTCATTCCTGCTCCCCTGAGATCGAAATCTATTTTCTTTCGAATTGTTAGTAAATTCTTTTCTATGTTTATTCATTTTTCCATCTTTTTTAAATCGTTTTCCTTTAGCGTAGTTGGCAAACCATTTTCCTGACTCATTGAATCTCTTATTTTGAAAAATATTCCTATTTGGACAACGATATGACATATGTCCGACTTCTTGACATGTTAGGCATACGCAATTTTTCATATAACAATCTCCTGCTGTGTGACCTTTTCTGTTACAATGTGTGCACAATATTATATTCGCATTGAAAGTTCTAAAATTCATATTCGGTGTATTCGTAATTTGCTCAATTAATTCTTCTTTTTCTGCTAATGTGATGGCTTCTTCTAAACTGACAGGACTTTCAGATAAAACTTTTTTTCTAACAGGATCTAACAATCCAATGGCAAATTGAACCAAAATATCCTGCTCGTATTTTTGCTCTAATACATTGTCAATTCTATTATTTCCTGTGAGGTACCTTATTTTGCACTATTTTTAATCTTATGAAAAAATGCCTAACTGATTCATTCGTTTTCTGATAACAATTCAAAATTCTTTTTGTGCTTCTCCAGGTAATTTCAATTTGCTAAACTGCTTCAATAATTCCTTTTTAATTAATTGCCAGTTGTCGGTATTTTGTAAACTATATTCTGCTTCAATAAATAATCTAGCTATTCCTTTCAATTTTAATCTAACTATAGAACTTATTTGACTGTCTGTCCATTTTGCTACAGCTGCCAAATCTTCAATTTCACGAATAAAATCTTTGATTTCTGTTGTACCATTATAAAAAGGTATATTATCCAAAGTGATAGTAATTTGCGGTTCATACCTAACCCACGGCACTGTTGTCTGAGTTTCCATGATTTAATTATTTTGATAAAAATCTCCATTGATTGAAAATAAAACTTCAATTGCCTTTTCGAATACTTCCTGAGTTTTTGATCGATATAAACGCTATATATATTTATTTTCCCAATATCGTGTTTGCAAAATAAAAACGATATTATACTAAACTATTTTCACAATTTTTCTACTCATTTACTAAATTTTTTGTTTGACACTTTTTTTTCTGTGGAAAATATCATATATGCGTTAATGTACTTCCTCAATTATTACTCGCACACCTGACATCAATGTTTGACTCTGGGCTATACAGGGTGTTGGAAAACCACCACCTGACACCAATGTTGACGACTGGACTACGGGGTGTTGTGATTTAACCCACCACACCTGTAATACCAGACGTTATTCGTTAGGTTGGAAAAAACAGTATTAAAAGCATCGACTATCTGAATATAGTCGAACCGGATATGATATATGGAGCGGCCTACAAATATCAATATCCTTTCTTTCAATACCGGAACATGGGTTGTTTATTCAGGAAGTACTACCGTTCAGAAAGATTCGAAAGAAACACTGATTTGATAAAATAATAATGCACTCATAAAATGTTAAAAATGTAAATATATATTTAAAAACTACACAATTCTCTCAATCGTCTATGGACGAATGATAGGAACCATATTCATACAATGAAAACTAATTTAGCGTATTGGCAGATAATTCTGCAATGATCTTCACAATAGAAATAATTTTACTAAAAGAAATCTTGCAATCAAGTGCTGCAAACGACTAACAATAATTCTCTTTTTGAAAACTTGGTGATCTTGAAAACTATGGACATACTTTATAGACACATACACATTTTAATGGGGTGGTTTTTGCCATAAACATAAATACAGAAATACAAACATGAGACTCACCCTGTTTAACACTTATTCACTGGAGTAGTTTTAAACGGCCATTAGATTAGAATTTATTATTATCAGTTCGTTTTCTCCCGCGTCAATCGGTTAGTCTAATTAATTCGTCCGGTATATTCGTATACAGATAAAGTTTTTCTAGGTGATCGAGAACCATTGAAATTGCGGAATCCCGTTATTATCTCTATTCTGGAAGCTTTTACAATTTGTGGAAACTATACTGTTCACTCGTGTTTTTACTAGGAGCTTCAATACTTGATTTGAATCGGCTGAGTTTCTATGTTGGCTGAATTTTACTACATTTTATACCGCACTTTTGAGAATGACATGTTCTCCGAAATATTTTCGTATTATATAAGTGATTACTGAATGAGGTACTGCTTTGGACTAACTTGCATTCTAACCTTACTTTGAGGTTACATGCTCTTTGTTTCACTGTATAACAACGAACCGAATTGAATGAATTGAATATTGACATGAAGCTCACGCTTTTATAGTGTCGTCCGCACGGGGGCTAGTAGGCGGAGCTTAGGTTGTTGTGAAGTCGTAAAACTGATAGAGGACTTGTTTTTCTAACCCGTTCTGGCTTATCTTATGTTATAATTGGATAATATTTTACTGAATGACAGGTATTTACGATCGCTGGTGCGTTATCGGTGAGTTAATGACCAACAAGTGTGTTTATGAATTTCAGAGGTGTCTCGACTCCCGGTGATTTATAAGTTGTTTACCTCGTCTTTCAACTGCTCAGTGTTTATCGACTTAGTTTTGGTAATTATTTAAACTGACTTCCTTATCTCGCTGTGACTGTAACGGGTAGCAATAAAAACTTTGTTTTTCTCTTCTAGATGAGTCATGTAAGCATTCGGTATACAATGGTTACGTCTTGGTAATTATCTTTTAAATGCATTTCTGTAATTACAGGGCATAACAGTATGGAGTTGGCTAACTATTTCGGTATGCCTAAAACATATTTTTCAAAATTTCAATTCAACAACTTTCACCGTCAGACGGCTTGCGAGTCATTCATATTCATGGAATATGTTTATCGCTGTGTCTCCTAGTCATTCCATGAGTATGGAGTTGGCTAAATATTTCGGTATGCCTAAATCATATTTTTCAAAATTTCGATTTGACAACTCCCACTGTCAGACGGCTTGCGAGTCGTTCACATCCATAGAAGATGTTTATCGCTGTGTTTTCTAGTCACTCCATGAGTATGGAGTTGGCTAAATATTTTGGTATGCCCAAAACATATTTTTTAAAGTTTCAATTCGACAACTCCCACCGTCAGACGGCTTGCGAGTCGTTCATATCCATAGAAGATGTTTATCGCTGTGTTTCATAATCACTCCATGAGTATGGAGTTGGCTAAATATTTCGGTATGCCTATATCATATTTTTCAAAATTTCGATTTGACAACTCCGACCGTCAGACGGCTTGCGAGTCGTTCATATCCATGGAAGATGTTCATCGCTGTGTTTTCTAGTCACTCCATGAGTATGGAGTTGGCTAAATATTTCGGTATGCCAAAACATATTATTTAAAATTTCTATTCGACAATTCTTCCCTTCGGACGGCTCGCGAGTCATTCATATTCATAGAAGAGTTTATTTTTGTTTCTAGCACTCCATGAGATGGATTGGCTAAATTTGGAAATTTTTTAATCGACAATCCCTCGGACTTCATTTTGTACAATTTTTCTAGCGAATTGATGCTCATCTATAATGTACGAAATTCATGTTCACAAATTACCTGAAAAAGTCAAATATTATCCCAAAGTGTCAACATTTATATTCAAGAAAGCTGCTCTTTCATTCCACTCCTGGTATATCGAAGTGAACTATGCAGTGTCAAATATTGTTGAATACGTAATGAATCGATATAATTGGTTATGGAATGTTTTCCTATTTTTCCGAATTAAAAACAAAATTTCCGACGCCACTGGTCATTTTGCAGCTATTTTAAAAAAGGCAGCTAGAAAATGGCAGCGGTCTTCACACCAGTAAAACCACTTGGGTATTCGTCGAAGTAGGCTATTAGTGGATATCTACCGCTGTTGAGGGGTTAGGCCAATCGGTACCCTTATCTTGAAGACCCTTGTTTTAACATCGTTCAGGAATTTATAACACTGGCCAATTGGTTTTAAGATTTGAATATTTATGGCATTTGTACTTTCGAATACATAAAAATTTAATTACCAAATGGTTTTAGTGAAAGTCTTTCACTGTTATATTCGTTACACTATTCGATTTTATCGACACCCACACAGCACATGTACGTTCAATGGATGAACAATGGACGTTGAATATGGAAGTTCAAGACATCCACTGGATGTCCAGAATTAGTCCAATGTACATTCAATGGACGGCCAGGACACCACTTACAATTAAAGCCCAGATAACGTCCAATGGATGTACATTGTGAGTATTTTGGGCATCCATTGTATGTCCATATTTGGTAAAATGGATGTACTGAACATATCCAAATAATAACCACTGTGGTCGACCAATGTACATCCATTGTATATACAAAATGAATACAGAGGATATAGATTAAACAAGATGTTTTGTAAATAATGGCAATACTTTGGAAACTTATTGTAAAGGTAAAACTAACACATTGTTCTTGTAGTGTGCCCCTTTTAGACATTAGTTCTACTTGAATAGATAATCACAAAGACTTCTTGATTAAGTTATCACGAAAATCTTGGTGATACAATATTCGAAAGGAAATAAGAACCAAGGGTTATTTTTTTATCTATACCATATGTTAGCAAAAGTATTTCCCAATATTTCAACACCCTGTATAAATTACATTTCATTTCAGAAAGTTTGCATTTGATTGTTAGAACCCAAAATTCCTCAGTGTTCTGGATCTTAATTAAAATGTTTACGAGCATGGCATATCAGGATAAATATTCTTTGATAAGTAATTTTTCGTAAAATCAATAATTTTGGAAATATACATTTGTCATATCAAAATTATAATTTATATTCCAAAACTAAAACATTCACAAAAAAAATTATAACAAGTTGTTTATCTTGAACCTATCAAACTTATGAACAATTTTCTCTATACAATTCTCTAAATAGAGTTTAATGAAATTTGTCTCCTCACATATTTGAAAGGTTGAAATCCAACAAAAAATTGATACAACCAAAATTGAGCTATTAGAACTCTCTAGTTTCATTCTTTTATATCTTGCACATATCAAAATTGACGACACTTTAAAAAACTAACTGTTTACACATTATCCACCAAAGGAATTCATCAAATAACAACATAAATGTAAGTAGATACTCTAAAAAATGTATAATAGAACAAAAGAATAACAACACTGGTCAAAAGTATAAATAAATAAAAATTCTGAGAACGATTCATTTCCTTTCATTTGCTCTCCTTAACCATTTCATATTTGCCTCCTCTATTTCTTTTTTATTCGTTTTTTCATCTGCCTGTTCTGCAGCACCTGTATATTCAATAACAATCAACAATATATCTTTTGTTCCACCCACTGATCAGGAAGTCGGCCATTTTCAAATCCTTGAATGATTGTTTCATTTTCGACGTGGTAACTATATTGAGATGCGAGACCTTTGCTTATAAGTCGGGATGAACCCCTTTTCATTAACTCATTTGTGTTCCCTCCTCCGGTTTTTGACATCTAATTTGACTGAAAAATTAATAATCAACATAAAGGAATAAAACTCATTTATTTCACTATTGACAGGAGACACTGTTTTTATTGTAAGCTTGAATGGAGGTAATTTGCCATTTGTTTCAGTATTGATAGGAGACGCATGAGAGGGACTCAATCCTTTTTTCATTGTAGGCTTAAATGGGGGAGGTAATTTTCATTTGTTTCATCGGCCTCACTTTCTTCTGAAGGAAATACACCCTTCTTATTTCTATATTTTCTAGATGAAGGATCATCATCATTCAGATCACTGCTGTATTCAGCCACTTTTGTTTTATTTCTTGCTTCCAATATATCTGTAAATAGGTTGCATTTCTGTTGAAACCTGCAGCACACTCATTTTCATCTGAATTAGATTCACCATGCATCAGTCGCACTATCTTATAATATTTATTCGAAAGTTTTCTAGAATCCATATAAATCAGTAATGAAAAGTAGACTTATTTATTTTACCATCGATGAACGAACGAAACGGAGTCATAAATGGAGAGCAAAGACGCGGAAGCATTAACCTCACATTTCTTAACAACACTAAAGGCACGTTCCACTGAACGTTCGCGGCGCTCGCAACGACCCAAAATTCAAAAAAGAATACAGTGGTTAAAGTATTGTTGAATTTAGAAGATGTTTGTCGTACCCATAATGATAAGCAAATAATACGAGACAATTTATTTGTTCATATATCGTTTATTATGAAAGAAATTAATGATTGTATTTGAATGGGACGTATAATGGATATTAATTGTTGAATGTACGATGAATATCCAGAAATGTATATAAACTGGCCCAATAAAATATTCCATCACGGTTGAAATTTTTGATTGAAGATACTTACGAATTTCAGTTTAATTTGAAATAAAAATAAGATTCTTAGGGATCAAACTGAAATTCATATAAATACTTTTGGACATTGAATGAATGTACAATGGACGAACGTTCTCAACATCCAATGGACGGCCATGTTCACACGTACGAACATCCCTTCAATGTCCATAGACGTTTGGACTTGAAATGGACCTAAAATGGACGTCCATTGGATGTCTGTGTTGTATGGGCAATTGCTTTCAAGGAACTTCCATTTCTGAAATAAAATATAGAGGCCACATTGCGGGGCGAGACAATTGAACGTGGGCTTTCTTCATTATCAGAGAATTTCATTACTAGAGATGTCTGAAGGAGATTAAGTACTTTACAATATTATCAACGTGACAGCACTATTGAAAATTCAAAATTAGATGCCAGCGCCAGAGTGGCAAAAATTCAAACCAGACATACTTACATTGTTTGTCTGTTTTCTCAGAGGTTATACACTTGTGTTCGGAGTTTTTCTGTAGATATTTCCATTTGGTATAATTTTCCAGTTTTTTTGTGTAGTGTTTTTCATATCAAGGCTCTAGTGAAGTGGTGTTTTCAAATCTTAAGACAATATCATTTGCGAAAACCCTTTCTGAAGGAGACAAAGTATGCTCTAAATTGCTTGCAAAAAATTTCTTTGTCGAAATTTCTGGACAGCTTAGTGACGACATCGGGAATTATTGTGAATTATTTTGAAGAAATGTTACACATTATTATTTGTGAATGTTCGAATTGAAAATAAAACTAACAGAAACAGTTTTTTTATTCCATTTAAAACAAACAAGATGGTGTGAAAAGGTGTCCTTATCACCTAGATACACATATATAGTCACTCTTTTTCCATACTGTATGAATAATCTTCGGTATGTCGAATAATATCTCTTTTTTTTCTCTTCTTAAGTATCTTTTTCTTTCTTCTCAACTCTCTTCGAAGGTTCCCTTTTTCACTTTTTTTCTTGGCCACACACGATACAGGAACATTTTGGGAAGGAACTGTTTTCTTCTTCAAGATCCCAAGAGCCCGTCGTCTATCTGTATACTCAATCCTAGATTAGTCTCCACCAGTAGGTTACATTCATGTTCTCACGGAAAATGATAAAAACTCATTCTTGTACATCAGGATCGTTTTGTCCAAGAGTCACATTGAGGTACACAACAATAATGATTTGAACTAGAATCACTAATTTTTTCACTCGTGGACGTACAGAATATTCACCAGGTAAACCAGAATTTCATTGAATATCAACAATCACAAGAGATTCTACAGTTTCAAGTGTACAATGGATAAAATCATATAAACATTAATGTTTCGAAAAGTAAACAATGTGTCCCTATCACCTATATATACATATATAGTCACTCTTTTTCCATACTGTATGAATACTTTTCGGTATGTTGAATAATATCTCTTTTTTCTCTTCTTAACTCTCTTTTTTTTTCTTCACAACTCTCTTTGAAGGTTCTCTTTTTCACTTTCATTTTGGCCACAGACGATACAGAAGGATTTTAGGAAGGGACTGGATTCTTCTTCAGAGCCCATCGTCTGTCTATAAACTCGCTCAGTCCTAGATTAGTCTGCACCAGAACGTTACGTTCATTTTCTCATGAAAAATGATGAAAACGTATTCCAGTACAACGGGATCGTTTTGCCCAAGAGTCACATTAAGGTACACAACAATAGTGATTTGAACTTGAATTACTTATTTTTTCACTCGAGGACAATCAATAGTCAACAGGTAAACAAGAATTCCATGGAATGTCAACAATCACAAGAGATTCGACAAGTTTTAGGTGTACAACGGCTAAAATCATATTATAAACATTATTGTTTGGAAAAGTAAACAATGTAAGTATGTATAGTTTTTAAAATCGACACTAGAGGAAGTATCCCTTATAAGGAATAAGGTCCTTTTTCTGAACGTCTTATCTTGAATTATGTTTCCGTTGGAACAGACAATTATTCGACAGCTCATCATAGTTTTAGAAAAAAAAATTGGGTGGTAGGGGTTGACAGATGGGGAGTATGAATAGTTCGCAACCAGAGAAAATCATAACTGAGTCCGAGTTGAACACTTAAGTGAAGATATTTTGTTCAAAGGCTGTGTTGATATTTTGAAGTGAGGTTATTTTTCCAAAGAGCTTTATCTGCTCGTGGTAATATACAGAGGGTATTTGTGAAACCTCGAAAATTTTTAAAATATTAGTTCCAAGCATACTTTTTAAGGAATTTTATTATCTGAGTATCATTTATAGTCGGTCAGTTAAAGTGAAGATATTTTGTTCAGAGGCTGTGTTGATATTTTGAGGTGAGTTGATTTTACCAAAAATTGTTTATTTAATCGAAGTGATATGCAGCAAACATTTTCGAAAACCCGAGAATTGTTTACATAATAAAGGGTTTATCTGTTCGTTGAGATATACAACTCGAGAATTTTTAAAATAATAATTTTGAACATACCTTGTCATGAAATTTCAATCGAAGAAGTAACATCTTTTTTAGAAAAAATATTTACCACACGTTTAGTGCCATGAATCAAACGAATAGATTTTATGAAATTTCCGTTCAATTGAAACAAGAGTATATTTTTCACCGGTTAACGTATGAAATTTTGGAGCAACTATAGGAAATATATTAACTATACGTTCAGTGCCATGAATCAAATGAATAGGAGTTTTCTTTAGATTTCTAACTCAAGTTCGTTAATCTTGCATAACTACATTAAAAAGTTCGATTATTCGCTCTTTCACCAAACATTGGAATAAACATGAAATATTCCGCTATTTTTTATTGAAAAAATATATGATATAGAAGCAGAACCCAAGGATCTTCGCAGGATACCTACAAGGGCAAAAACTCCATTGAGATAGAAGCTGTATCTCAACCATATGAATATACTGGGAATGAACGACAAATTCAGATCGATAGGCACAGAAACTGGTATCTTACACAAATATTCTAACCCTTGGAGACCTGAACACCGTAGAAATCTGATTTACCTCAATCAGTTGGGAAAATTTTACAGTTAAATAGATAGAAATGAAACTTGATCCCTATTCATAAATATGATACTCGTTGCTGATGTGCAGGGTTTCAAAAGTGAGACTAATAAATTCATTGGCAATCTTTAATAAATAATAATTTCTCACCATATATTCGAAGCACCATGTTCACCAAGTAGGCTGCCTCCAAAATTTCGTAACCAGACAACGTGGCTGATGAATAATCATCACTGTATAGGTTTGCATAAGGGATTTACTCCAATACTACAATTCGGTGCTATTGTAAAAAGAGCCACCACTGTTGCAGATTCCGTATACCTCAAAGGAGCAGAAAGAGCTGGCTTTATCAGGCAATTCATAGATACACCCGTCATAGAATTCGATGAGCGATCAAGACTACAGAAAGCAGAGCCTATGTGCCCTATTCCTATCCAACATACATTATCTTTACGAGAATTTCATATTGGATATTATCGAATAAACACTATGCGTAAGAAAGATTGCTTTATTGTCGTATCCCCTCATATCACTGCTGCATTTGCTGACGACACGAGTGTAATAGACTCAAGCGATAACATTGGAGATTTGTCGGTGTCGCCATCCCAACAACTTACAGAAATAATGCACTGGTTCTCCTCAAATAAGTTATGTGTTAATACAGATGAAACACATAGTAAAACCTTCCATCCAAATAATGATATAAACCAAATCAATATCGAAACACCTTATGGGGAAATACAAGGGACAACAAATGTAAAATTTCTTGGAATTCACATTGACGGAAAGTTAGATTGGAAAGAACATATTCATAACCTAAACAAAAAACTTCGCAGTGCTACATTCGCCATATCTACCATAAGAAAAAACATTGGTAAAGAAACAGCAATTATAGTATTGTAACACCCTGTAGGTGTTATTGCTTTGTTTTTTTAATGGTCCCAGGGTAAGTTAGTTTCAATTTTTGATTCATAATTCATTATTCCAGTTTCTTGGATGGAATTAATATGAAACAGGGAGCTCATACTTTGAAATACCTTAATGGGTCGTCGCGGATATAAAAAATATATTTCTGTCAAGCAGACGAGTTCATTCATTTTGGGAGACATTGCCAGTTACAGATATGCAACATTGTAACTGTTGTTTAGTCTGGAAATACTAAACAAAGCTTCATTCATTCGGGCAAAGTGTCGAATGGGCAATATACACGGGTCGCGAAATATATTCGCTGCAACGACAAATTGGACTTAGCCAATCAGAGTGCCACTTGGCGCTTCGCTTCTTTTTGAGAATGGAAAAATATCAAGAGGGAAAAGGGAGTCTGTTCGCGAACTTCGGGGGGATTGGGTTCCGCCGCGGGCGTAAGTCCTTCGGGATTCGGCCCAAGTTTTTGGTTTTACCAGAAACTATATCGAAGAAATTCGCCCTTCGATATATAATGGTTCCACGGCAGGAACTATCGCGGGTAGAGGTCGGAAACTTTATTTTAATCGTCAGTTCGGAAGACGAGTGTGTTTAAATTAGAAATCTGATTCGAGTGTCCGCAGACGGCTACGAGGGAAATGGGAATTATATTCGAGACTAAGAGAGACATGGGAATTACAGGGGTAAGTCTCTTGCTTAAGTGAACCTCATGCACAATTAATAACAGATTAGGGGTATACATGACAGGGTATATTGGGAGTTCGTCTATTAAATTTGAGACTAACTGAAGATGATCACAATTTTTATTAATTTGGGAAAAACGGAAGTTAGTTACGCGGGTAACAATAAACTATGAGAGCCACGGGAAGAAACTGGTTCGATATTTCGATAATAGGAAATCACTATATATATCGGAAATATGAGCTCCCTTTTATTTTAGAACAGATATGTAATATTTTCAAACTATTCGTTGTTGTTCTTTATTCTCAAAAGGAGATTGTTTTTTTTTTAGTTTACATTTTATCTTATGATTGACCATTTTTTTTATTCGACAGGCGTCGAGCTGTATTATAGTTTTACTTTTTTTTGTTAATAGATGTATTAAGTTAATTTGTTGTATTATTTTCTCAACCGAAGTTGAGGAAAGGGAAATTGAATTCTATCAGATTATTTTAATTGAGAGGCTAAAGTCAAATATTAAGTTACCTCATCACTTAAATAAAAGTCCTTCGAGACGAAAGACAAAAAGTACTAATCTTTATATAAAGAAGTTACTCAAAAGCAAGACCTTCGCACACTAAGCCGAGGGCATGAATCCAAGTCCGACGGACTAGTGGTAAAACAAAATATCAGTGCCTTACATTATAGTAAAGAAACACTCTATAAAAATTGGTGTTGTGTGTAGAAAAATCCATTTTTCTACATACACCCTGGTGACAAAGCTGCCCTTATAATATGTAAATATTATATGTAGAAACATTTTTGGACAAAGAGAGTGTGACTATTCTTTACACGAGGAGTTTAGATAATATAAGTAAGTATGGGAAATTCCATTATGTTATCAAATCTTTCGATATATTTTTCGGTAGGAAAAATACTGAGAATTATCGGCAAAATAGTTTTTCTTTAGAATTTAGTTTTTTCTTCAAAAAATTAAAATAAAGACAAGCCACATAGTATAGTGGCATGTATTACAGTATATTTCTACAGCTTAGTCCAATTTGGTATAGAATTTTGGGGACACTCAGTAGATATCAACAGCACATTCATAATACAAAAAAGAGCTCTCAGAGTCATTTGCGGGATCAAACGAACTGAAACCTGTAGGAGTCATTTTGAAAGACTGAAAATACTCACAATTACAAATTTCCTTAGTAGCTTTCAAAAAAAAAACATGAACTTGAACAATTCACGGATATACTATTCAAAACATTCAATCACCTACCGTCCTCAATAACAGGAATCATTCCTCTAAATATTTTTGTAAAATAAGGTCAAACAATATTTTCAAATCCATGTTTATTACGATATCAGAGAATTCTTCAGTGACCACAGATACATCGTTTTTATTATGATAAATTTTTTTTTTTCTTTTAATAATAAAATTCACTAGTCATTATTTCATCAAAACTATCTATATATGCAACCTTTTAATATTGGGATTATGCCCACAAATTTTTCATATATTCTTCTGTTTTCTATTTTCTCTAGTTTCTGTTATCACTTACTTGTCTATATGTTACCAAAATATGTTCTTTTGTATATTTATTTATTGTGAGATATTGTCTTAATTATCTTAGAATACGATAACAGCGATTACTAATTGTACATATTGTGTAATTGCTTATATGTATGTAGAAAAACAAGTCAAAATGAACTACACTTCTCAATGGCTCACATGAGCTTTAGCATACATGAAAATCATTCCATATAAAATAGTATATTTTTGTGTATTTAAACATGTATGTATTCGAGAAATATATTATATTCTATTATATTCTATATTACCTGAATTCAAGGAGTAAAACGTTTCAACTTGTGTAAACAAGTTCCTTTAAATTATTAACGAGACTATGAAGCAGAGCCCAAAGAACGGTGCAACATACAGCGAATTAGGTTTCTAGCGCATTTCAAGTCGTCGAGTAATATCAGGTCCATATCTCAATAAATTCATCAATTCATATAGTTCACGCATTATTTGAAGCTCCAGCCCATATCAGAAGGTTCAGACGTTCAGAAAAATGGACCTCTTTCTCTCAAATGTCTTCTTCTATTGTGCTGTCACGTTAATAATATCGTAAAGTACTAAATCTAGTTCAGACATCTCATGTAATGGAATTCTCTAATAATACAGAGAGCTTACGTTTAATTATCTCACCCCGCAATTTGGCCTCTATATATCATTTCAGAAATGGAAGTTCCTTGAAAGCAATTGTCGATAAAATCGAACAGTGTAACGAATATAACAGTGAAAGACTTTCACCCAAACCATTTAGTAATTGAATTTTCATGTATTCGAAAGTACAAATGTCATTCATATTCAAATCTGAAAACCAATTGGTCACTGTTATAAATTCCTCAACGATGTTAAAATAGATAATGGTCATCGCGATAAATAGGAGATGTCCGCTGATAGCCTACCCACAGCGGGTACTCTTCGGAATGGGGTTCGTATCCAGCGAAGTGATCTGCTGCGTCGACCTGGAGTTCTTCTCTGATTCGCGCGCGGCGTTTTGACTTAGTATTCGAGAGGAGCTGACGGGGTAGACTTCGAGCGTTGTGGTAATGGGGCGATGAAAATAATTGAAAACTTTCAATTATATCTCGTTCAATGGAGAATTAAACGGTCAAGTGAAATAACTAATGGGTACTTAAAGTGTCAGATAAATCTTATTAAAGTGAGTTTATACAGAAAGTAAAATAAAATAAGAAGTAATAATTTTCAGAGTGTTTATAGAGCTCAGTAAATTAATGTAAGAAAGCTGTCAATCGAAATTTGGGATTTTATGTTGTTACCTCAAACTTCAATGATGAATACTCGAAAATTTGGTCCCCGTTATTGTTTATTGAGTAAAATATAAGCCATTGTTAACAACACTACCAATATTATAGAATCTAGTAATTCAAAGACAAAAAGAAATTTAAAAAAATGCCAGTGAACACACCGTTTTCCGGTTATGAAAACAAAAATATGATGACGACTGCTATTTATATCATGTCATGTATCATCATATCTCGTCAATTTGTCTAAATCATTCAATATGTACATATGCCTAACAACTTGTCTAGTAAAATAAAATAAAAGATAAAAGTTAACCATCTTTTATTTTACTTCTTATTTTATATTACTTCTTATTTTATTTTATTTCTGTGTAAACCTGTTATGGATGTTGTGTAGTTTTAACTTTTTAAATTACTTTATTCTATTTCTTATTTTATTTTACTTGCTGTATAAACTCACTATTAATGAAAATTGACTTGTCAAAAAAAACAAATAATCTTTCAATCAGAAGTGATTGATAGGCACTTGAGCTGTCACTCAAGAGTGATTTATGACGTCTGGCCAGGCCGTCTCCACGAATGAAATGCCAAAGTATTTACTGAAAATCTTGCACTTACACGTATTGTTGTTGGTTTTGAGAGGGAACGCGGCCTCGCGATCATCCACAGATAGCCCCATCTCTTTTTTTATGAACGAATCGATATTGGAAATACCATAACACCCCCTTGGGAATTCATTGGTACGCAACACGTTGGTTCTATCATAATAGCGGCGGGATTTTCGTCCCTCTTCAATGTTCGGTGTGGTTTATTTGATTATAGGTCTGGCTTTATTGGGAGTTTTTTCAAGAAAAGTCCGTAGCCACCTTTGGCATTCTTCCTCACGTGCAATCCTTTGCCTATGGCTTCATTTGCCTTGTGATGACGTTTATCCTCTTCCAATTTCTTTTGGGCATTCTTAGCATCCACGACCATTTTGGCGATGGCTGATGCACCGTCGCTCAGTGCACCTAGAGCACCAAAACCGGCGGATATCGATATCAGATTGTGGTTTTCTACCAAGTGTTGTTTATCCTTGCACTTCTTCACCGTACTGATGAGGGCCGAGAGCTCGAAACACGTGTCAACGGTTAACACTTCTCTTTGAGGGCTATGCCCATTAAATTTCTCCCATTTTGTTTAACAGTCCCCTCGATATTCCTCCCTTTCATCTCTACAATCCTGGACTCGGATGTCACGCAGGTAGCTATAGCTGCCTCCGTGGTGACGTTGGTTGTTGCCCTGCTTACCGAAACCACAAATTTGCGGCTGGCTTATGTTTGTTGACTCCGTTGATTTGTCGTTTTCCAAGTGGTGTTCTTCCTTACCCTTCTTCACCGTACTGATGAGGGTCGAGAGCCCGAAACACGTGTCTACGGTTAACACTTCTCTTTGGGGGCTATGTCCATCAAATTTCTTGTATTTTGTTTAACAGTCCCTTCGATATCCAAGTAGTACAGAGAGGTCATAATTCGGTTGTAGAGACGTCTACTAGACCTTTCGCAAAAGTCCATGACTTATGTCTTGTAATATGCTAAGACTCGCTATGTATGCCAATACGACAAAAAGGCACACTCTTGCGACGTCACATCGACGTTATAAAGTAGTGGTAATGACTTGCCAATATAGACTTATATAAGCCAGTCGCAAAAGGGTCATTCTGTGGTCTTAGTGTAGTCATTATATCATTATGCATGAAGGTCATAATCTTTCTAATATAGTATTACAATATGTATACCATATCAAAAGATTTCATATAATGTCAATATGTCAGCCTTCCTTACATGTTCATGATACTCTGTGACCGTGATAGTTATCGAGATAAAAATGATTCTTATTTATGTGCCTTCAAGAATTGTTCTGAAACTCTGTGACCAAGCAAATCCATTTTTACGATCAAAATCTAATTCTACTCACTCAAAATTCATGCACCTCGAAAATGAAAAGAGATAAAATTTATTTTCATTTCAGAAAAAATATATTTTAGCAATTTCTCTCATTAATTGTTGAAATATGTAGACCATATTACGAAAGATACTTGATCAGCACATCTCCGATGATTTTTAAATTGATATAACACCCAGGGTCCCATATTTTTTATTTTAAATATTGTTGTACCAATATGGCTACCAGAATGATGTTATCAATCAATCGAGGAACATGGATGCCGTCCTTCTAGTGTCGAAAAGTTGTAATTACTCCGGTATGAACTATCATTGAATAGTTTACGAGTGTCTCAAAGACATCGCAATATCTTACATAAAAAAGTTGTAATGTAGTCGCTGTGACCACAAGTAGCAAGTTTTTTTGTACTAACGTCGTAACGCTATCAAAACAGAAGAAGATATAAACACTGAGTGCATAAGCATTCTGCTAGTTCCGCCTGATGGAAAACGCAAAAAATAACTGACATTTACAATAGAGGTTATGTTGATGTTGAACAGTTATATTTAAATATTTTTTATTCATCACTCGAAGTGCACATACATATTATTTATGTCTTTCCTTGTTGTGGAAACAATTGAGGGAACTGGATGAACTCCATTTTTTTGCAGTGTCCCGATATACTGATTAATTATTTCAGATGTTAATGTGCGGCTGGCTTCGGTTTGTTGACTCCGTTGATTTGTCGTTTTCTACCAAGTGTTGTTCATCCTTGCACTTCTTCACCGTACTGATGAGGGCCGAGAGCCCGAAACACGTGTCTACGATTAACACTTCTCTTTGGGGGCTATGTTCATCAAATTTCTTCCATTTTGTTCAACAGTCCCCTCGATATTCCTCCCTTTCAATAATATGAAATGTTCAAAGTTCCTGTGGAATTCGTAAACCAATGAAATTTGAAACTTCTCATTCAGATTATAGGCGCACTAATAGAAGAATCGAATATCGCAAGTGTTGTTAACAACAAATATACACTGAAATGAAATTTTGTGATACAGCGCTGTGAAAGGAACCTTTTTTATAATAACAATGACAAGGTTCACCTCAAAATATCCTTGTAAAATCTAAAAAAGATCATAGGGGAACTTTAAGTCCCGAGAAGGACTTTGATTGAAGTCACGATATTGGATTTGTAATAAAGTCCAGATATTTGTTACCAGGTTCTGAGTTCAAACTTCAAATCTCTAAGATTCAAACGTAATATGGAGAATCCAAAGTTGAGAGAATTCAAAATTACCCGCATCACCGTCACTGTTTGTGTTTATATGGGAAGAAGATTCGGTGGTATCTATGTTATAAAGAAAGGAATCATTCAAGTTTAGATTGTCACATTTCCACTTACCTTAACGTTTAATATACGTTTAATGTACTGGTAAAAACGACACGCTGCACTTTTTTTCGATCAAGAAATTCCGAAAACCACCCAGGGAGACGAATGGTACTGTATTAAACTAGTGTATATGAGAACTACAAAAATCAAGAAAGTCAAAGTACCACACATTTCATTTCACATCACTGAGAGTACTGGAAATCATGTTAACCGCAAAAATATCACCATTCACTCGATAAAAATCCCAAACTAATAGTGTTCACTGAAGATGTATTCTTCTAATCAATTATTTCCCAACATTCAGCCATCGGTGTTCGTACAATGCATTATACGAACAGAAATTGATTTCTTATCAAATACTGATACCTTCAAATACTCAGGGTTTACTTATAACAAAATACTAATTATTAGGTTATAATGTTTATAAACTAATAATTATAAAATTATTTTTCTGTAAGTGTGGTGTTGTTTGCAAGCAACGTCCAATGGATTGATGTCGCCTCGTGTCAGCCGTTCTTGTTCCCTCGTTCCAGCTGTAATGATAATAATAAAATCGGACCGGCAGCTCAAGCGCATCCGGGAGGAAAAAGCAAACTTTTCCTCTGGTGTCGGCCGTGGTCCTGCTAGGCTAAGACCCTCACAGGACCAAAACTCTGGTTCCTAGAAGAAAGAGACAGGGCCCCCACAACCAACCTCATATGGATGGAGGTCAACGGCAAGGTGGTGGGGCCCAAATTGAATACAGAAAATGGAAGCCAAAATCATGTCGGCGAGACAAGAAGGAAATTTACGAATATCCGCAGCTACTCAACATAGACACTCTAGCCCTGACGCAGTTTGGAGCCTTCTGTAAGAGGTTCCAACAGCCTCATGTCGATAGACTGCACCAACCGATAACCCCGGAAGAAGTTCGGAGAGCTCTACAGGGCTCGAAGAATTTTGCTGTCCCAGCCCCAGACAGGTTGAGCAACTTGTGGTGGGAAAAACCCCCAGTACCCACCACTAAGCCAGAGTTTTCAACTGGTAGCTTGGAGAGCAGCAGATTCCAGCTTGGTTTGTCGACGGAAAAATCGTGCTCATCCCCAAAAAAAGGAGATTTGTCTGATCCCAAGAATTACAGACCGATAACATGCTTGAACACGTGCTACAAATTGTTTACTCGCATTTTCTACACGCGAATACTCTTCGAGGTTGACACGGGGTACGAACGGATATATGAGCAGAAAGGGGCGAAGACAGGTGTAGCTGGCTGCAAGGAGAACCTGCTGATCGATAGATGTATCAGGCAGGACTCCGTGCAGTATAAGCCTCTCGATGGCCTGGATCGATAACCGCAAGGTATTTGATTCAACATCGCATGAGTTGATCTTGCATTTGCTCAGATGCCTCGAGGTACCCGATCAAATAGTGAGATGTATTGAACGATTGATATCACTCTGGGGGACTCGCCTTCATAACATCAGGTGGAGCCAAAGTCCAAGCGGCACAAGTAATCTTCAGGAGAGGTGTGTTCCAAGGGGATTCCCTCAGCCCTCTCCTTTTTTGCATCTCACTTATGCTATCATCCGTTGCGCTTAGAAAAAACCCGTGGTTACAACTGCGGCACCCCCGGAGACCGAAGGCAAAAGGTCACTCATTCATTTTATATGGACGACCTGAAGCTTTATGCCTCGGGTGAGGGAGATCTGCAGCAATCTCTGAGGGTGGTGCAAGAGTACACGCATGCTCTCGGTATAGAAATCGGGATGGATAAATGTGCACTGGTTCATCTCAGAAGAGGACGATGCTCATTAAGGAGAGGGCGCGCAGTTGGAGATGGAAGCATCCTCAGCCATCTGGATGCCAGAGAAAGGAGTATAACAACGTTGCACCCAAGAGGTAGTGGCGGTAAAAAACGCTCTCCGCGGCAGGTATCGGCAGAAACTCCGGCAGATCTGTTTATCAGAACTGTCGGGTATAAACAAAGTTTCTGCCACCAATATGCTTGCCGTTTCGATACTGATCTACTCCTTTGGGGTAGTGAAGTGGACACTGGAAGAGCTGCGGTGGAATTGACGTAAAGACTTGCAAAATCATGCACCTACATCGTAGTTCGCATCCGTTCCACGGTTGTACCTCCCCCGACAACAGGAACTTCTGAGTTTGGAGTGTTCACACAACAGGATGGTGCTGGATTGAGCCCGTAAAGTCATCAGGAGCTTAGATCTCCTTCTCAAAGACCATGAGATCATAGGAAAAGGAGCGTTTCTTTTCAAGGCAGTAATCCGCGCAGCCGATGAACTCGGTCTTGTATTCGACACTGAGCAAGAAGTCCAATACTCTATCATCGAGTTGGAGCCTGCTCGACGGAAAGTCCACATAAAAGCTGCAGAGAATACTGTACATCTGCAGCTCCACAAGGATAAGCCGATGCATGGAATCTTCTTCAAACATATTGAAGATCATGGCTTATCCGAAACGCTGTCCTTTGCTTCATTAAGTTCAAGTGAACTCAAATCGGAGACTGAGGGATTCATCATGGCTTGCCAGGACGGTGTTTTCAACACTCTCATGTACCGAAGCCACGGGATGAGTACAGAGGTCCTTAACACGAGATGCAGGGCCTGCCGTGGAGCGCCCGAAACCATTATGAACTTGCTGACAGCATGTTCAGAATATGCGGTCTCAGCCTATATCCATCGTCATAACGCGGCGTTACGAGTGCTGTATTACGATTTGCGGTATTGATGAGACACCAGTGCTGCCGTACGCCCCGGGGGATATTGAATCCGTTGTGGTGAATGAGAAGGGCCGAATTTATTAGAACTACTCATTCCCCACCTTCAGGCAAATAGAAGCCTGATGTAGCCCTCTTCGACCGCCAGCAGAAAACTATATACGTCATAGAGTTTTCTGCTCCGGTCGAGATGAATATCGTGCAAAAAGAGGAGGAGAAACGGATGAAGTATCGAGATTTACCCTTCGAACTTCGCAGACTCTATCCCGACCATTCTAAAAAGAGTGGTTCTGATCATAGGTGCCCTTGATGAAATGATGCCAATGCTACTCTCAAATCTGAAGATTTTACCATCATGTCGTAAATCAGCGGAATCTCTAGCTGGCCGCATGCAGAAGGCACTCCTCGGATCGTTAAGTCTGCTCAGGACTCATGATTCTCGAACCCAATGATCTCTCACCTCACGGATATGGAAAATGGTCATTGGTTTATGTAACCAGCATGAACTGTTGTTTGAACGCTACATACAAATAGATAGACATAAGGCCAGAAATCACAAGAAACTTCAATTTCACTGGATAGGCAAAAATAAAATTTAAACCGGATAAAGTGAACCAGCAGAACGAAAAGCGTATTCTACGTCGAATTAATCGAGCGAATCATTGGGGAAAATGCGTCGAGCCACAAAAAGTAGGTGACATTGTTCGCATTTCCAAGGAAAAGTATATTTTTCAAAGAGGTTAGGTTAGGAATTACTCAAAATCGTTCGAATTCAAATAGGCTATCCAAATTCGTATATGCTCGAAGATATATATGGCACGCCCATCAAGAAGCCTTCTACAAACTAGAATCATAAAAAATCGCAAATCCCGACATTTATCTCCTGGAAAAAGTATTGAAAAGACGAGAAAAGAAAATCTACGTTAAATGGCTCGGTTTCGATGGCACACAAAACAGATGGATAGAGTATGACGCAATAGTTTAGCAACATGATGTGGCGTGTCTGGCTTGGGTGGTGGTGGTGGGGAAAACGATATAAATTCAGTCGCGCCAACAGGATGGCGTCAATCAGCATTCACCATGGGTCAAGAAAGTGATTATTGTTCGAGTAATATGTCAACCATAACGAATGCCAGCCTAATTTTACCACCAACACCTGAACATTACATTCAGGAACTCGATGACATTTTGGAGAGGCCAAACTGAAGGGCCACTACCTGTTAGAAACGCTATGTGCTGAAAATTGGATTGTCACCTGCGAGAACTTTCGGCGCAGCCATTGTACCAGTCCAGTGAGATATCGTTAGCACCTACGAACAATCGAAGACCCTCTTGGATGACGTCTTTTTGGGCCCCCCTAACCCGATATCCCCCGATTAAAATATGGAATACTTGTGTGGGGATTATTGCAGAGTTACGTAATCAGTTTGGGAATATTGAAAATGGGTACAAATGAGAAAACACTGAGTGAAATTCCTTCTCAACCTCACCTTCACGTGGTATGGGGTAAAATGGCCGCGGCCACGCAGCGAATGGGACGGTTAGTGGACATTCGTGTAGCATATGGGTGGCCGCGACTTGACAATCAAGGCTCTGGCAAACACACCTAAATCCAAGCTGGGAGCGCCGTGGCAATGGATTTATGACACGGTGCTGCAACGGAGCCTCCGAGTAATCAACCTTATTCCTCTGCAGGGGGTACCACAGGGCTGGACCAACCCCTTCCCCCTCACTCGCTCGGGGGTACAAATAACCACGAGACGAAATACCGAAAGGCAATGAGGACAACTCTTGGCCTCCTTGGCTTCTTCCAGGACACTGTAGAGGTTATGATTCCGAGCGGTCGCCTAGATCGGAAGAGCAGTCTTCAGGGTGCCGAACAAACGACAGAGACCGCCCAGATGAACCTCCAGCACCGCAAGGTAGCCACGGCAGTACATGCAGTCGCTAGGAGGAAATTCGAAGCGGAACTAATTCGGGAACCATGGATACAATGGTCAGATACAATGGGCCAGAGGGGTCAAGAAGCCTGACGAGCCTACAGGGTGAAGGTTTCAGTGGGTAAACCTGTGTCAGGGAGTCCCACACTACCGTAAAATGGATTTCATCCAACTCCCAAAAAAAAATATATATTAAAAATCAATAAATCAAAGTTTTGAAAATGAAGTTAAAAAAAATTTAAGCGAGTCGTTCTTTCATTCAACAATCGAAGTGGTTGTGACGTCATACATACAATATGGCGACCTGTCACATGTTTCATGGATGACAGCACAAAACGTTACATTTCATAGACTTCAGAACAGTCATAGCTGTCACTGCAGCACAGAAAGTTATAGACTGTGACGTCACAAGGTGGCAGTCAGCTGTCAGCTGTCAACAGTATGACAGTTGGATTGGGGTTTGATCAGAGCTCCTCCATTCGAAAATTGACTCGTGTGTGACATGGATGTGTATGCAGATAGACTTGTGACATTTCAAAATTGAATTGGCCAGAGCCGGGTTCAATGATACCAATCGAAAAGATATTTTGGTGTGTCCGAAATGTAGAGTTGCAGGATTCAGATGGGAGTTGGGGGACGATGCACGACTCGATCACTTCAGATGGAGTCCACATTGTGAGTTTGTCTAAGAAGATGACGCCACCATGATGAGACATGCGGCTTCTACCTAGAGACGGAGTTACAACGAACAAACTCACCAACAACAGCAGCATCCAAGAAGAAACATCGTCATCATCATCGTCGTCGTCGTGCAATGTATGGTACAGGCGCAAGGCCGATTTGGCGACCAAAAAACTTACCTAACCTCACTATGAGTCGTGTACGAAGAGGGGGGTCTACGTTGGGATATCTTTTGAATTTGGCGCCTAACCTAACCTAACCGTTGTGTACGTGTCACTTGTCACTAAGAGGAGAAAACATGGCCGCATGTCATTGGAAAGAAAAAAATTCGATCGACTATCATTGGAAAGAGAAACACATGGCCACCTGTCATTGGAAAAAAAAAACATGGACGCCTGTCATTGGACGCTTTGTATGTGTAACTTGTCAGTGGGTAAGAAAAAAACAAGGATGCCGATGTTTCGGATCTATACAAATCATCGAAAATTAAGCAATTCCGGTTTGTAAAAATAGATATAGAAAAACAAAACTAATGCTCGGTTTGGATTGCCCACATCGAAGAGACTTCGATGATTTTAGTATCAATGGATTCGTCCCGATGTCAAGAATCATAATTAGGCATTTCCCGAGGCCAAAAGGGCTCAGGAAGCTAACTTCCACTGGAGATCGTGAAAATGAAAAGTTTGGGTGTGTAGCATACATTTTTCAGCAAAAAAGAAACGTCGAAACCTGGGATCGAACCAGGGACCTTAGAATTATGATTAAAAAGTTTTTTCATCTGAAATATTTCGACTAATGAAACAATCCCTCTGTTGGATATCTCAATACACAGCGTGTCCAGAGTGGATGCTAAAATGTAACAGGGTCGAGAAAACAAGAATCCAATATACTTATGTATAGGCTGATGTCATCATGTTGGGAGGGCAACATTAACTCACATTCATTTTGTATACGGGGGGTGTACCTAAAAAATCAATGCCTCCGATTCAGCTAATTTTCAACGAGCTAACGTGAATCGATGTATCTGTTGCAGTTGCGCACTTGAAAGGAGAACGATTTGAAAAATGAATATTCCAGCAAGTGAGGTGTCAAATTGAAAGAGAACAACCATATATTGTAAATTCATCAATATCCGCCCGCCAACTTCAGCATAAAATGAAAAATCAAGATTTAAATACTTCAAATTACATGAAATGACAAAACCATATATTAATTCGTAATCACGGTTGGAGTTATACCCAACTCCACCAGAAACCCATGAACCGGAAGTGCCCATTGATTGAAATCTGATAAGGGAAATTTTGTTGCAAATGGATGTCAGGAATCATAATCAAGCATTTTCCGAAGTCAAAAAGGCACTAGGAGCTAGATTGTAGGGGCGTCGATATGGCTCTCCAGCCTCTCCGTACCTGTGAGGTCTTTTGTACATTACCCTTCATCTATTCAAGACCGGGGATTCCGGGACTCCTTGCGAAGCGTATCAGTTTCCTGATGTCTGAGGACGTTAGTGAAACCCCTTCGAGGAACTCAAGCCTTTTGCAAAACAGCGCTTGGCAGTCGCAAAGCAGGTGTTTTGCAGTTTCAGCGGAATTATCGCAGTAACGGCACAGTTCACTGTCTGATCTATACATTTTTTTGAGGTGATACCTCAGAGGACAATGTCCAGTGAGCAGTCCCATTACCAATTTCAAGTCTTTCTTGTCCAACTCGAGAAGCTGTTAAGCTTTCTGTGGCGATGGGCTCAGAAGCCTTTTTGCTTGTCTTCGCCCTGGAACCTTATTCTAGTGGGTTTCAATTTGGTCAGCTTCCCAGCGCCTTAACTCTTCGTTGATGTGGGCTTTGGAAAGACCACAAAAGGGTTCCGTACCAGAAAATTGAGTGTTTGCTCCTTCCGTGGTAAGGCTGTCCGCTTCTTCATTTCCTTTGATTCCCTTGTGACCTGGCACCCACATCAGAGTAACCTGATTGTTCGTAGCCAGTTATCTCAGGGAGAGTTTGCAGTCTTAAGTCAGTCTAGACTCACAAGTCTAGAGGTTTCAGTGCTGCTTGGCTGTCTGACAGGATATAGATATTTGCCCCCCTGAAGCCTCTCTCAAGGCATTCTTGGGCGCAAATTTCCTTAGCATGTGTTTCTGCCTAGGGATTGAGAGCCTAAAATTAGGACCCGTTACTCTCACTCCAGCCCTTTCGTCCAAGTTGGAACCATCAGTATACCATGCTCCTCAAAGTCCAACCTCACCTTCACGTGGTATGGGGTGAACGGGCTGTGGCCATGCAGCGAATGGTACGGTTAGTGAACATTTGTGTTCCATTATTCGTGTTCCTTTGTGTGCGGCAGCGACTTGACTAACGAGGCTCTGACAACGAAAAGGAAAGAGGACAACTCTCGGCCCTCGATTTCTTCTCTCAGGATACTGAAGAGATTAGGATTCCGAGCGTACTTTGAGATCGAAAGAGGACTTTCGCCCAGATGTACTTCCAGCATCGCAAGGTAGCCAAGGCAGTACATGCAGTCGCTAGGAGGGTACTCGAAGCGGTATTTAATTGGCAACTATTGGATACGACATAGTGAAAAAATCGTACCACAGCCTGACGAGCCTACAGGGTGGAGGTTTAAGTGGACAAACCTGTGACAGAAAGTGCCACACTCTGTCCGTAATGGATTTCTTCCACCTCCCAGAAAAAAATACCATACTGATGCATTTCTTTCTAGTTGAGGCCCATTTGTTGTGAATCTCTGGTGGTTGTTTACAACCACTTCATAATTCACTTCAAAGTCGTGCCTAGCTGACATAATATCTGATGGCTTGTACCTGGATTCTAGGGGAATATTTTCCAGATTTTTCAGATGTCCAATCAGATTTCCAGCCTTCAAGTTTGATGCCTGGTGCAATCTGAAGGCACTTTTTGTCGCTTCTTTCATTACACACAAGTGCAGTGGATGAAGATTCAGCATTACCTCTAGTGCTGCAGTGGGGCACGTGAATATTGCTCCTGTGATTCCCAGACAGGCTAACCGCTGCACTTTCTGCAGCTTAATTTGTGCCAAGTGCTGTTGGGTATCTGGCCACCAAACTAATGAGGCGTAGGTGATCATGGGATTGATAATTGTTTGATATAACCAGTATATCATTTTCGGCTTCAAACCCATGTCTTGCCAAAAACTCTGCGACACGTCCAGGTTGCAAACTTTGTTATTATTTGAAATACAGCAGCGTGGGAATACTCTAACAAGACAACTTTAACCGAAGATCGTGAAAATGAAAAGTCTGCATGTGTAGCATGTCTTTTTCAGCAGAAAAAGGATTACTGAAACCTGGAAATTGAACCAGGGACCTTCAGATTTCGACTAATGAAACAAACTCTGTCGGAAATCGTGATTTTGAAATGTCTTCCAAATATATAAAATGATTAAATTTTTTTCATGTTCAGGCCTATTTTAGTAATTTTTTGTATTCTGTTGTATCCTCTATCTGTACCGTGAGCTCCATTTTCTTCTGGAACTTGGATTTGTAACATCTTTTACTCAGTATCAAGGAACATAATTGAACATTTTTTTAAGCGAAATCGGCTCAGGAAGCTAACTCCGTTACTGTTGCAGGATCCGAGTACTCTAACCAAGCAACTTCCTCTAGAAATCGTAAAATTGAAAATTTAAGATATCAAATATATGGAGTGTACTATAAAATATACAGAACGTCCCATCAAAAGAAAAATAAAACGTGAAGTGGAGAAATCGACAGACAGACAGGCACCGATCATAATGGAGAAAAAACATAGCGACTGATGGGAAAACATGGTACTATAATAAGAAAAAATTATACCGAACATCCCATTGGTTATAGAAATAATATGACTGCCGTTTGAAAACAGATATCAAATATCCAAACTATTCCATTAAATATACAGTACGTCCCATCAAGAGAAAAATGGAAAAATAAACGTGTGCATAGTGTCGTAAATGCAACAATCAGATGGAAATGACATACAGAGTGCCTCAAACGCACTGAACTAGCATCGAATATATACAGGTATCATAATCAGAGAAGAAAAACATTGCTAGCATTTCGAAAAAAACACCGAATTAGAAGATTTAGAGTATCTCAAATAAAAAAAATTACATAGTATTATACTGAGTCTAACATAGCAAGCAGGTTGTCAAAGTGAAGGAGAGAACTCATAGATTATACACTAATCAATTCCCAACTTTATCATATAACGATAAATCGCGGTTTGAATGCTTGAAAGAATGAAACAATATATATTGATTCCTAATCACGCCATGGAATTATACAAAACTACAGAAAAACTCATAAACCGGAAGTGACCAATGATTGAAAACCGATAAGGAAAATTTGTCAATGGATTCGTATCAGAGAAACAGAGAAAGATTATCAAACATTTTCATATGCCAATAACAAAAATATTTTCAAAGACAAGCTTTTATTCAAATGCGCTAAAAAGTGAAAAGTAATAGCTTTGGATGTGCGACGTAGGTTATTCCGTGAGTTATAGATTCAAAAGCTTGTCGCTTCTGTATTCGAACTGAATACTTTGCGTGACAAGCTTTTAAATCTATAACACACGGAATAACCTAGGTCGCACATCCAAAGCTATTAAATTCTACTTTTTAGCGCATTGGAATGAAAGTTCGTCTTCCTTATTGATTATTTTATTTTGTGCTTTTTAGTAAGTACACCTCAATCTATGCATTTTTGTCAATGCATAGTCATTATGAGGCATTTTTCCTGTAAGTTCTGAGCTATCAAGTTCTTCAATGAGGAAACCATCTGAAGATCAACTCCTACGCCATCTTCAATTAATTAAAAAAAAAAAAAATTACTAAATTCATAATCTCTGACCCCAAAAACCCCGACATACCAATTTTGAAAAGAAACGTTCCATTATCACAACCATGTGGAGCCGCCATCTTAAATTTATGAATTTTGAGAATAAATTCATAGTCTTTGACCCCGAAAATCTCCTCATACCCATTTTTAATATAATCGGACCATGATAACAAAACTCGTTCGCCATCTTAGAGCCGCCATCTTGAACATTTTTCGAAAAAATTTTATATAGGTAATTTATCATATATCCATTTATACAAAATATCTATATTACCAAGATTACAATAACGCTCCTTTTGATAATGATGCATATAGGATGCTCTGTCATTGTTATCGAATGTAGGAATCATCCACCATGTCCAATCCTTCCAAATTTTGTATTTCTGCGGCAATATTCAATTGATGTAGTTTCTAGTCCAGAAAATATTTTCTCTGATGTCCTCGTACATAAATTATATTAACATCATATAGGTTCTGTTCGAAAATCGAGTCCAGTGAATGATATTCAACAAAACTTGAAGAATATCGTAATCCATGAACGTTTTTTCCCAAATTGACGACGTTTCGCCTATCCTCTTTACTCAGCTAAGAAAAGCATTTGTTTGGTAGTAATAAAAAATTGTTGCATTGATCTCTGGTTTTGATGGTAATCTCCTTTGGTTGGGAGATTCCTTCAACGATGAATGCTTGTATATCAATGAACGCTGTTGGAGTTGCGATATTTTAAATATGTATTTGATATTTAGTTATGTCAAATCAATAATAATTCATATTTATGTTAGATGTGGAGATTTTGGAGGAATACGGGAATGAATAAGAACTTTTTTTTCTGACGTTTTATATTTTACAAATTGTTAAATCAATAATAATTCACAAACAAATTATGTATCTAACATAACTAAAAAATGAATACAGATTATTTTAAATATCGCATCTCCAACATTTTCCCACCTCTTGCAATGTTCGATTGCAAAATTATCTGTATCCATAACGATCAGAAATCTTGACCAAACGTCCGGACCTGGTTGACACCGGTGTAATTTTCTCATCCTATTCTTCATTTCGTGACGACCAGGTTCTTCGATTCTCCTCGCCTGGAAGTTGTTTGTTGGGCTGGTATTTACTTGAAGTTCTGTTTTCATTCGAAATGCATTTGTCTTTTGTGAGTCTGCCTAGAAGAATATCTGATTCCTCATTGTTATTCGAAATTTCCAGTGGGTATATTCTTTGGAACGGACGCAATATTTCACCTGCTGATAATTTTATCTGCGCCACTCTTGCAATGTTGTCTTTTCCAGGGTAAATTTTTAGTATTCTTCCTATTGGCCAACATCACTACATCACTGATAGCTAACTTGTCGTTTCTCCTTTGACAAAGTGAACCAGATTTGCTAGATATTCACTTCTGAATCTGTCTCTGATGTTTTCTCTAATTTTTTGTAGATATCTCAATCAATTCATACTTTTTCGGCTCATTCCATCTGAATCTGGCACTTCGGAGCATTGAATGCTTTGTATGAAAGACGAGGGTGTTATGGGGACTAGTTCTTCAGAATCATCCGACACATATGTAAGGGGTCGTGAATTTATGACAGCCTTGCACTCACAAAGTATTGTCATTAGTTCCTCGTAATCAACTGTCTTTTTTCCTAGTTACCTCTTGGAAGTTCTTTGACCATTCTCACTATTCGCTCCCACCATCCTTTCAAATCAAATCCTGCAGATGACATCAAATGTCTAGATTCCCAATGAATTGTATCCGTATCCGTATCATTTACACTAGTTACACAGTTGTCTACATAGAAAGAGTTTTTGAATTTTTGTGCAGTTTCTCTCATGTTTTCAGGTGCCCTTTCCAAATGATATGCAAGTGTAGCTGCTAGTAAAAATGGACTTCAAGACATTCCAAAAACTACTCTGGTGTGTCTATGAATTTTTTGCCATTTTGACGACAAATCTTCCCACCAGAGGAACCTGAGTAATGCTCTGACAATTTTTGTACCTGAATCACTAACAAGTTTGACAGCGAAAGTTTGTAGTAGAGTACGTGTAGTATTATTACTGATCATTATATTTTCCGGATTGAAATATTCTTGAAATTTAGGAAGTTCTGGAGTTTTGTTTTCTTTTTCTTCAGGCTGTGATATTGATAAGTCACCGCACAATATTGGAAAATGCCTTCTACCACATATAATACATTTTATGAATGCTTTGCATCTCTTTATACTATGATGGGGTTTCAGACAACCGAAGCAAGCATTCTTTTTCGTAAGAATTTCCTTTCTTCCTCTCATAGAAAGTGCTCGTGCCTTGATGCAGTCTTGACTCGAGTGTGACTTGCCCTCACAAAATATACAATTTTGAGGTTTCTTACCATGTTTATCCAAAGAAAAAATTGTCGCAGCAGTAAATGGATTTGGCTCACCTCCTTCGTGTTTATTTGTCTCCATGGATGGTTTACTTCTGCTGTAACTCTTGGATTCCTTCTTGGCAGCAAAACTTGTTCTGACTAGACTCATGCGCTCCTCGCTTTCCACTTCAGTTCGGAGAAAATCTAGTAAAATATTCAAATGATTAATATTGTTGTCTTTATCACTTGTTTTCAGGTCTTTGGTGTGGATGTTATTACGATGTCTCTCCCACGCTCTTAAGGTTGTTTCAGGTAAGGCATATTAACTAACGGGTACAACATGGCAGCACATTTACCACTAGTAACACCCTATGATTCTAAAGCTCTCAATTGTGTTTGTAGTTTATCGAATAAAGAAGCTAATGACATACCTTTTTATTTGTGGCTTGATTCAATACTAGATTCAATAGCTCCCTAACGTAAACTTCAATAAAAAATTCATCTCTAGCGAATCTGATTTCAAGTTGTTCCACAGCCTTTTCATAGTTTAATGCAGACGATGGAAAACTATCAACTAAAGCTTTCGCTGCGCTACCTATCTCCATAGACTGTAACAGATATTGGAATTTGTCCTCTGTGTCAATTTCATTATCTTCGTGAATCTCGCGGATTTGACCCCAAAATCCTATCCAGTTTCGAATGTCTCCATTGAATTTTTTCAACTCAAATTTAGGCAATTTGAAATGTCTCTTGGCGTTTGACGTTTTTGTTCCAGAATCTACGTTAAAGCTTGTTCCACCTCGATTCTTCTCATTTACTAAGGCAAACTCATATTTCGACCTATGCATTATCAAATACTCACGACACTTCTCTACTGCTCCATACTCCTTCTCTAATTCTTCCTCATCATCATCTTCCAATGTCAGCATACGTATATTCTCATCAAGAACGAATAATCTGGACCCATTATCCTTAATTTGGGCAAATCGGGTAACAATATTATCCTTTCCCAACGGCTGGGCATTCAATTACATTTCTAATTCGTGGCATGACTTGGTGAACAATTTTCTTAGCATATCCCGTTCTTTCTTCACCTTAGATAGATTCTCCACAGTGAGTCCTGTCACGGTCGCCATCAATGTTAGATCTGGAGATTTTGGAGAAATACGGGTATGAAATAGAACTTTTTTCTGACGTTTTTTATTTCACAAATTGTCAAATCAATAATAATTCATAAACAATTCATGTATCTAACATAACTAAAAATTAAATACAGCATGTTTTAAAATATCGCAACTCCAACAAACGCTACTCTCATATCGAAGGTTGATATTAAACTGAACAGCTGAGTGGTTTCATGTTTACTACTGATACGTCATATATATTTATCGAAACCCTGTCGATATCTGTCTGCATTCAAATCGCAATCATTCACAATTACGAATGCTCCATATTTTTCACGCCAACATTCAGCACACATACTCTTGAACTCTTCGAATGACGTGTCGGGTAAAATGTGTTTCATGTTGATGTCATCATGCTTGAACAACACAATCATATTGAATTTCTCGAATCAGTTGCTTGGGTATTTTCGAGCACGTTCGACAATTATAATATGGCGTCGATATCCTTGTGTCTGCACATTGGATAATATTCTCGAATTTTCTGCAGATCATCACAAGCGACATCATCGAATATGAATATTGAATTGAGTTTGGCTTCATGAGGACTCATCATTTCTTCATTTTCTCGGAACGGAAAATAGCCGACTCCTTCAACTTACCCCAATACCTCTTGAAGCAGCTGATACTTTGGTTGATACAGCGACTTTGAGTAGACGTAAACGTTTTCGAATTCGCACCATTCGGATGAACAGCAATGATAACGCCATATTCGTTTTAATCCGCTAGGGCCCGAGATGATGGCTCGGAAGGAATTTGGTAATCATTCACCATGCTTATAGACCGAGTTGTCGATGGGTTACGACTTTTCTTGTTGAACGATCTCCATATTCTGATCGGAATCTGCATACTGGTTATCATATATATTCACTTGAGTATTTAATTAGGGCCATCCATATTTATACCATAACAGTCGGAAAATCAGGTAGTAGCATGGACTTGTTGACGTTTCAACTACTGACTTTCCCTACCATATCATGCATGTTTATGGGAACACCCCTCAAATACATCCTCGAATACCCTCATCACCCCGCGAACCTATGCAGGAATCTATACAGTGCTCGTCTTAAGTCCGTTCCCCCCTACTAATTTTTGAACCACCTGGTATATCTGGAGGTCTTAAATAGGAGATGAAAACCTACTTTTTCATGAAAAAATCACAGCTAAAAATTTTGAAATGGCGGCTGAGCGCCATCTTCAATAATTTTTTTAAGTAGAACACCCCGTATATTATTCCATTTTCGAAATTTGCTCATGATTCTCAACAGTTTTCTCTAATACACTTCCCTCCTAAATTCAATTGTTTTCGAAATATTAACGTTTGAAAAGTGACATTCCGGTTTAAAATGAAGTATGGATTTTGGTCACTTCCGGTAAAACATTTTGCTAACTAAACGTTGTTATTAATTTGTAGTTGAATCTCTTGATGAATTCGACTAATAAGAGGCGTGAAGAGAGTTTATTATGGATAAACAGTACCGCTTACCGGAGAATCTCGAAGCCTACGAATGTGTTCTATAATTTCACAATCAAAACAAATTAGTTATCTAAAAAATTATAATTTAATTTTGAATAACACTTTTATTCAACACCAACAATTATTTCATCGAGTGTTCAATGTGGCCCCCTCCTAAATCTTGACAATAAGGTGCCCTATTATAAATAGCTTCTCTCACGTTGATGAAAGTCTGTTCATCTATTTCTTCACATATATTTATTATTCTGCGTTCCAACTCTTTTACTGTTTGGAATTCTGTGGCGTAGATTCTTGACTTCAGATACCCCCAAAGGAAAAAATCTAGAGGTGTAAGATCCGGAGATCTTTGTGGCCGTTCTGTACTTCCCCTGCGACCTATCCATCGCCCAGGAAAGTTTGTATCGAGGAACTCTCTAGCCATGCGATCGAAATGGGGAGGTGCGCCATCCTGCTGAAATATGATTTCACGATTTTCAAACTCTTCCTGATTGTTTAATATAATTTGTCTCATTCGAGGTTCAATTTCAGTTTCTAAAAGATTTCTGTAAAGAACTCCTGTAAGATTGCCTCTGATGAAAATCGGTCCAACAACGCGATTGCCCGAAATCCCCGCCCAAACATTCACCTTTTCAGGAAACTGGGTATGTCCCTCTCTCAAAACATGCGGATTAGTATCGCTCCAGTATCGTTCATTCTTTTTGTTGACTTTTTCATTAAGAAAAAACGTGCATTCGTCTGCGAGCCCCGTTCTCCTTCAATTATCCTTGTTAACCACTCACAGAATTTAACCCTCCGGTCTGGATCATCCTCCGTGAGAGCATGCAGGATTTTCATTTTATAGGGATGAAACGAATGTTTTTTTAGGACTCTTTGGACACTTTTTGAACTTTTTCCACAGGATTCAGCAACTGCAGACGTCGACTGAGTCGGATTGATCACCATTTCAGCAACAATTTATACCTTTTTTTCTTCTGAAAGACCCGGTCTTCCTGATCTTGGAGCATCTTTCAGCGTACCAGTTGCTTGCGCAAATATGACCTCGAAATAGGATTCTCGGAAAATTTATCATTAAACATACGGGCTGCTAGATGATAATTTCTTCCAGCTTCTACAAATATCAAAACTGCTTCAAATTTATCGTCTAAACTACGAGCCATGATCACACTGTTCATAAAAGGATTCAGGCGCTCAACGGACTATTTGACAGTAAGCAGTTCAGTTTGACAGTAAACCGCGATAACGATTTTTTCCAATGCGAACTTGATTGAAAGCAGCATTAGTGTTTTTGGTTGGGTTTGAAATGACCAAAATGTCATTTTTGGGTAACTTTCACAGTCTGAAAATGGAAATATAATCAGGAAAACATATACAAGTGTAGAAAGGGCAAACATAAATAGTTCACCCCGATAAGTTATTGCGTTCACCAAATTATATTTCCCATAGAAAAATGATTCAATTGGTCAATAACTTGTCGTTTCCTGAATCTGACTATCAAAAAAAAATTATTTTTTTTAATTCAAGAGATACTTCTTTATATAGTTGACGTTTTGGGGACTATATCTGCCCCCGTTCTCAAAATCTTCTAAATCTCCTTTAATTGTTTTAATAATTTGGATTTTTTTCTCGCAGAGTCTTTCTCGCTTTTTCAACTGACGGAGGTCAATTGTATAGATTTTCCTGATATTTTCATTTTCATTTTCAGACTGTGAAAGGTTACCCAAAAAACATGTCAAGAAACGTTGTTCCTCCACAAAAAACCACATTCATTCAATACCAAAATGTCACTTTTCAAACGTTAATATTTCGAAAACAATTGAATTTAGTAGTGAAGTGTATTTGAGAAAACTGATGGAAATTATGAGTAGATTTCGAAAAGGGAATGATATACGGGGTGTTCTATTTAAAAAAATTATAGAAGATGACGCTCAGCCGCCACTTTAGAACATTTAGGTGTTTTTTTGAAAAAGTAGAATTTTTATCTCCTATTCAAGCCCTTCAAATTTCGTTGCAATATACCAGGTGGTTCAAAAGTTAGTAGGGGGGGAACGTACTTTAGGCGAGCACTGTATAACTAGGCAATGGCACCGTCATCAGTTTTATTCATGTCCACGCGATATAGCTACAAGCTTAATATAAATGTAAAGAATAAATGATCATCACTCTGAAACGGAAGATCCAACGGAAACATGATCACGATGAAGACTGGTGTAGACGATTCATCTACACCTTTGAACGGGCATAAAAAGATCATTCGAAAATTTTGATCATTTCTATGAATTTTTCCTCATTTACATGTATTACAAAAGGGTAGGTACTGCACGAAATATATTCAATAATTTGAAACTTTCGTTTCCCAACGTGAACTAATGTACTTCAACAGCGGTCGAGGGTCATCATCATTTTTCCAAATACCAAACTATACAGGAGAAACCCCAACAACTTGTCGAAAAAGACGTTTTTCGCGCTTCATTTTCATATGGCTAACAAACCATTTTTCACCTGCCAGACTGTTACTCGGAGAAGATTGACCTTACATTACGAATAATCTGCCTCAATGGACATACTTCATATTCATAAAAAATTCACTTGTGGATGCAGCATCATTTTGACGGTTCAAATACATACATTTCTCGTCATTTACAATCATTACAAATGGGTAGGTGAGTCACGAAACATATTCAATCAATTTGAAGCATGAAAAAGTCTCAAAAGAATATTAGAAAATGAGAATATACAGAGCAGAAAGAACAAATATCAGTAGTATCAATATTAAACAATTTGATACTATAAGATTTGATAAAACATATTTTCTATCAACTTCTCGTAATTCTCTACAAACAACCTCAAACATTCTCAAACATCTTCATACACCCTCATACGCCCTCAAACATGAGCGTACACCAACTCATCGAACCTCTGCCGTAATCTATTATAACTAGGTGACCTCATCGTAGGGATACCCTAAAAAGGGGAAATTCAACGTGCTTATCTCCACATATATCCGTAACTTCGTTGTTCAAGCGTCTGAAACTTCATTTTCATCACTCACACACATTGTTTTTCACGCTTCATTTTTGCATTTCATTTCATAGGGCGGAAAAGTAATTTTCGACCAGTCACGCCTTATTTTATTCATTTCCTTCAGACGTCTGAAGGACCATTTTTGGCACTTCAAATATATGCAAAATTTCAAACAAAAATTTTGGGAATTCACATGTAGTTCAAATAGAAAAACTTCATTGAAGTGTAGAAAAGAAGATGTGTTTCATGCCCTATTTTCAAGCATTATTTTCATGCGTCTGAGGAATCATTTTTGATCACTCAGAACTTCGTTTCCACTCTTAATTTCACACGTTTGAAGCGCCATTTCCACATATCGAACACATCATTTTCACGCTCAAATCTTTCCGAAATCAACGTCAACCTGATCACTCGGAACTTCGTTTCCACTGTTTTCCATACTTTCACACATCTGAAGCGCCATTTCCACATACCAAACACATCGATTTGATTTTTCCATGCGTCTGAAGAGTCCTTTTCAATTATTCAAGAACGTCATTTCAAATTTCTGCTTTATTTGTCAGAACTGAAACCAAGAATAAAAAAAATATTTCAATTTCATTGCTTTGGCCCATAGGCTAGTTTCTCTGTCATACAGATTTTTCTCAATAGCATTCTGAAAGAACCCATACATTTTGAAATCAATCAAATAAATCAATGACCACCCTCTCCATCTTCATTATATAACGATCAATCATTACGTGAAAAATCATATATGATTTCATAAATCACAAACATGGAATAATATTCAAATCCATCGGAACAATCTCAGCAACGACTTCATGTCAACGTTTTTCTATCGCAACTAGACGCTATGTTTCCCCCCTACGGCATCAATTTTCAATGGGACATTTCAAATTTTTCCTGTGAACAGCGGGGATATGTTTTCAATCACAGCCAGATGACCATGTTTTTCTTGCCTTGCCTTGTCGTTCTGTATATTTCTATTATAATTTCGTTATTTTTTGCTCCTGACTAATGCATGAGTCTTTCCCGACTCTCAGCGGAATGTCATTCTTGTTTCTATTACCGAACGACTTTTTATCAATTATTCCTTCATACGTGCTACAGTTGGTTCGATTTAAACCAGCAAAAACTTCGTCTTATCTCTCTGACCGCAAACAGGAACTACCTCTTTCAACCGTATTTAACCTACACATACGCATTCAATACTGAAAATATCCGATTATTCCACGGATCACAATGAGCTCTCTGAACCTTTAACAACGAAAAATAATTAAATGAATTTTTAAGGAAATCTGGTTATATTTTTCACGTATCAAACATGCTTCCTTTTCCATTATTCAGAAACATCGTTCAAATTTCAAATTTCTGCTTTATTTGATGCACTCTACCGAAAAGTTACAACAATGTACGTACACCGAGAAGTATATATTGTTTATTCGTAATCGTGAATCATCAATTGACTCATTACAGAAACAACTTTGGGTACTAGATAGGTTTTAGGGTAGGTTAAGTCGTGAGATTGGACCTCTCACGATGTGAAATTAGGTTAGATTAGCAAACCGACGTGTCAGTGTTGAGGTTAGGGCAGGTCAGGTCACCATGTTTTTTCTATAAGCGACAACCATGTTTTTTCTATCCACGAACACGTAGGCTAGGTTAGACACCAAAAATCAAGATCATCAGCGAATAATACAGTACTGAAATAACTTTGGGTACAAGATAGGTTTAAGGGGAGACTAAGTCATGAGATTAGACCTCTTATCGCGCGCGACCTGGCCTGACCTCACCTCAACAGTGACACGTCTTGCATCCTAAGAGGTCTAATCTCATGACTTAGTCTACCCTTGAACACCCAACGTTATTTCAGTACGCTATTATTCGCTGATGATCTTGATTTTTGGTGTCTCACCTAGCCTACGTGTACGTGGATAGAAAAAACATGGTTCTCGCCTATAGAAAAAACATGGCGACCTGACCTGCCCTAGCCTCAACACTGACACGTCGGTTCGCTAATCTAACCTGATTTCACACCGTGAGAGGTCTAATCTCACGACTCAACCTACCCTGAAACCTATCTTGTACCCAACGTTGTTTCAGTAATAAGTCAATTGATGATTCACGATTACGAATAAAAAATATATACTTCTCGGTATACGTACATCGTTGTAACTTTTCTGTACAGTGCATCAAATAAAGCAGAAATTTGAACTTGGAAACGATGTTCCTGAATAATGGAAAAGGAAGCATCAGACGCATGAAAATACTGCAAAATATTGAGTGTGAAAATGATGTGTTTGATACGTGAAAAATATTTCCTCAAAGATTCTCTTAATTATTTTTCATTGTTAAAGGTTCAGACAGCTCGTTGTGATCCGTGGAATGACGAATATTTTCAGTATTGAATGCTTATGTGTACGTTGAATACGTTAAATAGGGTCAGAGAGATAAGACGAAGAATTTGCTGATTTGAATCGAACAAACAGTAGCATATATGAAGGAATAATTGATAAAAATTCGTTCGGTAATAGAAACAAGAATGGCATTCCGCTGAGAGTCGAGAAAGATTGATTCTTTAGTAAGGAGCGTGAAATAATGAGATGATGATAATATTAATAATATGCAAAACGTCTCATTTGGTCAGAAAAATATCTGGCTGTGATAGAAAAAACATCCCCGCTGTTCACAGGGTGTCCAATTAGGAGAAAAAATAATAGAAAATGTAAAATGTCTCATTGAAAATAGATGCCGTAGGGGGGAAACATAGCGATAGAAAAACTTTGACATGAAATCGTTGATACTAATATTTTCCTGATATCAATCAGTTTTCAGTTCCGGTTGCTGAGATTTTTTTGATGGAATTGAATATTATTCCTTGTTGTGATTTATGAAATCATATATGATTTTTTCACGAAATTTGAAACACGATTTATCGATTTGTTGAAAATATGAACAGGATGTTCATAAAATCAGATGTGGAATCATCTGCGACTGAAAGATAAACTTTAGTTACTATCTTCCATCGTCAAGATAACCTCTTGTGGGGTATTCATGTTGTAATGTAATGTAATGAAGTTGGCGGGGGTGAATATTGATTGAAAATGTATGGTTTCTTCCATTCAGAATGCTATTGATAACATCAGTATGAAAGAGAAACTAGCCTATGTGTCAAAGCAATAGAATTGAAATGTTTTTTATTCTTGGTTTCAGTTCTGACAAATAGAGAAGAAATTTCAACTTTTCAGATGCATGGAAAAATTAAATATCCAAGACATCCGTTTGGTTGACGATGATTTCGATTACGTCTTCATTTCGAAAATATTTGAGCGTCAAAACGATGTGATTGATATGTAGAAATGGCGCTTCAGACGTGTGAAAGTATGACAGATTAAGAGTGGAAAGAAGTTCTGAGTGATAAGTTAACGCTGATTTCGATGACGTCATTATTTCGAAAGGATTTGAGCGTGAAAATGATGTGTTTGATATGTGGAAGTGGCGCTTCAGACGTGTGGAAGTATTGAAATCTTCTTTTCTGCACTTCAATGGGGTTTTCCTATTTGAAATACATGTGAATTATTAAAATTTTAGTTTGAAGTTTTGCATGTATTTGAAGTGTCAGAAATGGACCTTTAGACGTTTGAAGAAAATTAATAACATAAGGCGTGACTGGTGGAAATGTACTCTTCCGCCCTATGATGAAAATGCAAGAATGAAGAGTGAAAAACAATTTGTATGAGTGATCAAAATGATGTTTCAGACACATAACAACGAATTTTCGGATATATGTATCCGGGTATCCCTATGATGACGTCGCCTAGTTATATAGAATACGGTAGAAGTTCGATGAGTTGGTGTACGCTCATGTTTGAGGGTGTTTGAGTGTGTATGAGGGTGTATAGGGTGTTTGATGTGGTTGAGGGTGTTTGGGGTGTTTGGGGGGTGTTCGAGTGTGTTCGAGGGTGTTTGAGGTTGTTTGAGGGTGTCTATAAACATCCATGCTTTGGTAGTGATAATCACTTGGATTTATTCAAAAAATAATTCATTCCCAATTCGTAATTTTCCTCTGATAGTTTCGATGTTTTTCAGAAAGCTATCAATATTTTTCAACCGTATTTTCCGTATTTTTCTCTCTGCTCCGTATATTCCCATTTTCTAATATTATTTTGAGACACAACCTTTTTCATACTTCAAAATGATTGAATATTTTTCGAGACCCACCTATCCATTTGAAATTCATGTGACTGACGAAAACAATTTGTATGTATTTGAACCGCCAAAATTATGCTGCATTCACATCTGTATTTGTTATGAAGTATGAAGTATGTTCATTCGTGATGTACCTGTCGATCTTCTCCGAGTAACAGTCTGACAGGTGAAAAATGTTTTTTTAGCCATGTGAAAATTAGGCGCGAAAAACATCTTCTTCTACAATTTGTGGAGGTTTCCCCTGTAGAGTGTGGTATTTGGAAAAATGATGATGATGACCCACCGACGGTTGTTGAAGTACATTGGTGCACATTGGGAAACGAATGTTTCAAATGATTGAATATTTCGTTCCTTTCCTACCCTTTTGAAATACATGTAAATGGAAATAAATTAAGTTTCAATTTTTGCATGTAATTGAATCGAAATCATGGAAATGATCGGAGTTTTCGAAATTATCAAAATGATCTCTTATTGCCGGTTCGGAGATGTAGATGAAACTTCTACACCAGTCTTCATCGTGATCATGTTTTCGTTGAATCTTTCGCTTCAGATCATATATCAGTCTGGCACGTTCATTTGAAGCTTATGGCTATATCTCGTAAACAAGAATGAAACTGATGACGGTGCCGTCGCCAAGTTATATAGATTCCTGCATAGGTTCGCGGAATGATGGGTTGGTGTACGTTCATATTTGATGTTCTTCGCTGGTGTGCCGTTGTTTTCTATCGTTTGTTTCAGGTAGAGACGTTGTTGCCCTGCGAAAAATTGATAGGATTTTCGACTCGTGGTTTTCTTTATCGTTTGTTTGTCGTAAAACAATGTTGACCTGCGGAAAGTTGATAGGATTTTGATGGTGTTTTCGAGGGTGTATGAGGGTGTTTGAGGGTGTAGGAGGGTTTATGAGGGTGTATAAAGGCGTTTGAGGGTTTATGGGGATTTTTAGGGGTACGAGGGAGTTTAAGTTTGTTTGAGGGTGTTTGAGGGTGTATGAGGGTATTTCAGGGTTGTATGAGGGTGTTTGAGAATGTTCCCATTAATCTACAAAATCACCAATTTTCAAAAACTTCCGGAAAACTTTCCAGGTAACCTCTTCTTCGAGCACTAAATGTCTGAATTATGAGTATGTTTGGAAAAGGATATGAACGTGGTTTTCATGCGGTGCAGACACTTGGCCTGTTTTGCGGAATGCTTGATGACATTGAACGATTGGGCTGTATGCAGAGCCCCAATCCAATACTATTTGAAAGTTTTTGAATCTTTAATTGAATGTAGAGTTCATATTATGTGAAAATTAACTTGTGATTCATTCACTTCCCCCACCTTTGAGGTTATGTTTAAAAGTTAGGTCACCCATAAAATTTACAAAGTTAGGTTGGAAACCCCCCCTCTTTGAATTTTGAGCTAATATTTCCCTCAAAATGAAGTTAGATCACACAAGAACGTGGATGTTCTACATACTGATAAACATAATTTCTCATAGGTTATGTTTCGTCAAAGTGAGGTAAGGTCACACAAAGAACGCTGATGTTCAAGACTGAATGACGTCATCGTTTTTGACTTGTTCAGATAAGTCTGGACAAGTCTGAACTTATCCAAACTGGCCTCCAAGGAAAAACGTCAAATGAAGTGATGACACAGGGCCATCATTGCATTCAAAGTTTTTCTGTGTGAGAAATAAAAATCATATACACTTATTTTATTGATACATATCTGTTGATTGTGAAAAATACAAGATTTTTATTAATTGGCTGATTATATTCGAAATGAAATACAATGGTTATGAGGAAGAGAGAGATGGAAAAAGCATTTCATTTTTCTGTTCTTGTGCATGATTGAATTTGGAAGAAACTTTATTAAATACAAGTTGGTGGAGGTTGGCTATTCATTCATGATGCTATAATGGACCCAGGGAAGCGTATCGTCCGATTTGGGGATGAGTGATCGTTTGTCGTCAAATGGACTCACAGCAATTTTGCTTTGCTCAATACTAAAGTCCTCATAGGCATACGAAAGGATGCTTTGCTGACTCGTTTTTTTTTTGTTCCCTAAGATATTATTCAACATAGTCCTCGGAAAAAAATTCATTTTCAACAACATTATATCGGACCTCTTTGGATTTTTCCCCTGAATTTCGTAAGTGTATGATTTTGAAAGGAGTCCAACGAAATCAGTCATGGTGCACCCGTTCGCTTCATCTTTCATCAAACCTTGGTTATAAACGTTGTCACATTTAATTTCATATATGAAAGAATCTGTGTCCTCAAACATCAATTGACACTGATTGGTATCATAGTTTTTCAACATGAAGATATAATGAAAATAATAAACACACATTTTTGAAATATCAAAAATAGCCATACCGATATAGAGGGGTTTATTGAACAGCAATTCAGACTCGTTCATTTCGATAGCCATCAAGTTTTCAACTAAAATGGTTCGGTTGTGGAATTGAGAAATGAGGATTAAATTTTCTGCCCCAGAAAATGGGAGGGTAGATTCCCATTTTCTCACCATTTCAACCACTTTGTGCTTCCTGATGTTTTCCATCGTTTTTCCGAAAATACTGTTCATGTCCAATTTGTAATTAATTTTGCCAAAAGTGCGCGTGATTTTGTGTTTAATTCGATGCAGGGCTGCAGCCATGCCGATTGTTCAAACTGCAGTACCTTGAATATTTTTTTGAGAATAAGGCAGTTTTCCAGAGCTTGTTCCAATATTCGATAATGAACGATGCAATTTTCCTTATTGTAAAGGGTGGTCATTAATTTTTGTAATTTTGAGCCTGGAGAAGTTCGGTGTTCAGCACAAAGCAGAAAATCTTTGTGTTTATCGTGAATATTTTTGGGGTACTCCAAATCGACTTCGAGGATGTAGCCGATAACGGAAGTATCCGAGACCTCCAGAACGTTGGAAGAATCGAAATCTGTAATTCATTTGAACCCTCCAGAAGGCAAATACTCCCTCATTGCCCATCCATGAAGATTATTGACGAGTATAATAAATATCTGAGGGTTGTTGAGGATCGTACCTCTCCTCCATTGGTTGTTTTTGGTCGTTGTCTCGCTGCTCAGCTTGCTGCTTGTGACTCTCTACATGTACGCGAGTTCGGGCCGTGGAATGACGAGTTAATATAGCCGTCGGGTGTTTGCTTCCACGTAAGATATGAAATAGCGAGATCATAAGTGGTCAAGCTATTTCCTAACGAAATTTCACCCCAACGAAGTTACCAGGAACTACAGCGTGGGGGATGAAACCTGTTTTTCGGTGTACGGGGATGGTGACTGGATGTCATGTCCGGAGCAGTCCCGGTGCGCCGGAGAGCTGGAACCATCCGCGGAAACCTGCCTGGTACAGATCGCGCTTTCAGCTAGTAATGCTAGACATACGTGGGGGCTTGCCTTAACCGGCCGATCGAATAGACGAGAACTACAATAAAAATCTCCCCAAGTTCAAGGTGGAACAGCATAAGCCGAAGACTGCATGACTAGTGGATGGACTAGTTACGATTATGCAAACACTCCAGGGTATCAAGCGCCCCCGGTTTCATTAGCATTCCTGTGGAATGCGGGGCTCTGCCGCATGTGACTGTCTTCTCCCAGCTTCTCGAAGGACCTATCATGGTTAAAAACAAGGTGAACATGGCGAGAAAAACTATCCAAAAACCATGGGAAGATGCGGAACTGAGGGGCGTCAAAGAGGCAGCAGTGCCTCACAATGAAATTATGGTGAAAATTCTACCCAGATGAGCCAACTCAAGGCACTTCAAATGAACCTCTCTAACATCCCAACGAAGCCACAAGTTGCTTAGAAGAAGGTTCATTGAAGAAAACCTCAGTTAAGGGGTGCTTTAAGAACTCTGGATCAATAGAGGACGAGTACAAGGACTCGCAATACTCATGAAGAACCAGCAGCCATATTGCTCGCACACAACATTAAATTTATTTCTGTTCCAGAGTTCATCACTGGAGATTTGGCAACCGCCATTGTGTGAAACATGCAAGAGGCAGGTTGTTATGGCATCGACCTACTTCCCAGGAGACTCGCCGTCAAACCTATCACCAGAGGAAGTCCAAAGCCTCATCAGATGGTGTCAAAGAGAAAACAGGCATTTCCTTCAAGCCAAACTTAGGAAAAAAGTTAGGAAACTCTTCAATAGAGCTAGAAGTCTGGGACACTGGGAGTACCACAAAGCGGCTCTTTCTGGGCACAACAAGGAACTCAGAAAATCCAAAAGAAGAACGTGGAGGCAAATGTGTGAGGGGATTACGGAATTAGCCCTCAGCCCAACGCTTCCAGAAAGTTCTTCCTAAAGAACATACCAACGGCATCGTCTGATCAAAAAGCCAAACGGTGGATATGCAGAAAACCAGAAGCATAAGTGTCTTCATCCGGACACACTTTCCTGGGTCTAAGGTTGTTGAAGACGAACTGCAAAGTGGTCAGCTGGAAGGGGTTGTCACCAACCTCAACAGAACCAGCAGGAGTCTAGCGGGAAAAATTTTCACCACCCAAAAGATTAACTTGGCCATTAAGAGCTTCACATACCGAAAGCCTGGAGGAAGGCTGCAGTGCTGTTCATACCAAAGACTGGGAGACGTCCAGCAGACGAACCAAAGTCTTATCGCCCCATCAGCCTCCTTTTTTCTGAAAACAATGGAAAAAATTATAGACTGTTATATAAGAAGTGAAATCCTTTGGGACAGACCGCTTCACAAAAAACAGTTCGCCTATCAAGCAGGCAAATTAACGATTAATGCGCTACAATGCTCAGTTGAAAGCATTGGAAAGACATACTTGGCCAAAGAAATGGCTCTATGTGCATTCATAGATATAGAAGGTGCTTTCGAAAACACCTCACATGGCTCCATCATCAGATCGCTAGAGGAAAGGAATATAAACACCCCACTGATCTTACTGAAAAACAGAATCATTGTAGCTGCCCTTGGAGAGGAACCGGTCAGAATGACAGCGGAAACAGGTTGTGTCCAAGGTGGGGTTCTATCGCCTTTGCTGTGGTCACTGACCGTGAATAATCTGATAGAGAAGCTACATGACAGGATAATATTCAATCGCATGCAGACAGCCCTAAATACAATCAGAAGCTGGTGCGCAAAGGAGGGACTAAATGTAAATCCTAGCAACTCAGTGCTGGTTCCATTCACAAAGGGCATAAGTATGAACTGGAAGCCTCAACCCTGAATGGAACTCAGCTAACTTTTTCCAATGAAGTCAAATACCTGGGTGTCATAATCGACCAGAAACTAACAGTCATATTGAAAATTGGCACTGCAAACTCTCCCTAAGACAACTGGCTACGAATAATCATGGTACTCTTATGTCAGGTCACGAGGGAATCGAAGACAATGAAGAAGCGGACAGCCTTGCCAAGGAAGGCGCAAACACTCAATTTTCTGGCCGGAAACCGTTTTGTGGTCTTTCCAAAGCCCACATCAACGAAGAGTTTCAGCGCTGGGAAGGTGACCAAATCAAAATCTACTGGAACAAGAGTCCAGGGCAACTAAGCTCCCAGGAGACTGATACGCTTCGCAAGGAGACTCGGAATCCCAGGACTTGAATAGATGCAGGGAAATGTACAAAATACCTTATTAGGTCGAGGTACGGAGAGGCTGACCCCTCCATATGGACCTTCCTACAATCTACAATGTCTTCCATATATTTATTATTAGCTTGCGCTAATTGGTTACAACACTGACTTATACCTCCCTGAATCCCTTTCTCGATTAAAAGAAGCATGTCAACGTCATTGATAATCTCCAACTTGCACTTTGTATACTTGAACATGCATGACCACGAATAGCCAGGCATGGTATAGTACCAAGCGGGATCGAGCCCATACGTGGCATCACCCAATTGCCGAAAATTTTCGAAAACGTCACATAAAAGTAGAATATCGGTTTCCATGTATGAGTCGGAGTAGTCGCCCAGTATTGCCAGCTTTTGAGCATGTTGGTATTCATGCTCTGAGATGTCACGATCGTTCAAGTGATTATGGAATTTGCTGATATCTGGCAACGCTGTCATGACGAGTTTCTCCAAGTCGTATGGAAATACCCCTTTGCGCGCGAATTATAAAAATTGTTCATTATCCAAATTTTGATATTCGCGCTTCGTATTACAGAGATCTTCCACTTGTTCAGGCTTGCGCCCATGAATTGAAAAAACAAATCGATGGAACGGAATTTAATGGCTGTCTGTTGAGTTAAAGAAATGTTTTGTCGTGTTGAGTAAAATAAATGTATTTTTCTTTGTTTATTGAAAGAAGACTCACCCTGCCTCGTTTCGCGATATCCCGAATAATGGAATGTCTGTCGTATCCGGTCAAATTATGGAAAACAATGGGAACTACAAAGGATTTTTTGTAATTGACGTTACATGGGGTTTGATGTGCCCAACCCCTAGAATTCACCCGTGAAAAGATTATGGTCAGCTACAATTCTTAAAATTTTTTTCAAAAGGTTTTTCGCAAATATTACTTATGGGATTGACAGACGTAGGATCAATTTTCAAAATGGTTCCTTCGACAAATTTCGCAACTGATTTCAATTGTTCTGCGAACCATTCTTTCAAATCCAACCCACGATCGCTATCGTAATATGAAAGACTGCCATCGTAATTACATTTGAAATGGAAGACTGCACTATAGGGAATATTCTTTGGTTGATTTGTTTGGAAATATGAACAGGCTGTTCATAAAATCAGATGTCAATTAACTATCTGAATTAAAATGCAAATTTTCAATTTCAGATTTTTCCGTTTGAGTTAGGGTACTTTCAGAATGTAGTTCAATCCGGTTAGCCGGGAAAGTAGTTGTTTTGTGTAAGACATTCATATAAATAACTTAATTTTTATCATGGATTTTTCAATTCACAGAAAAATATTTCTATTCATTATTCAATTGAGAATTTTTCCCTTTTTAACATGTTTTTGGTATTTCGATGTTTGGTGAATGGTTTCAGAATCGATTCCAAATCCACATAGATTATGAATGGAACCTTCTCTTTGTGTACAAAGTGTTTGAACCCGACATCATAAACTTTGACAATCAACAGTAAGACTGCCTAATTTCTCTGAACTTTGGAAATAATTGAGGCATGTCACAAATGATTTGTTTATGTCCATACTTACTGAATTGACTAATCGGGAAAGGTATTTTATTCAACAATAATGAAATCAAATGTATGTCTGTTCGTCGTCGTTGCCCTCGTCAATTTCCGACGGTGCTTCGTAATCGTTCAAATTTACAGAGTATTTATTTTGAATCATGAGCAGGTTGACATGACGAGCCAATTTTCCTTTTGTAAGTCTCGTCGGTACAGTCGTGAAAAATGTATGTCCGTCGTCATCCTTATTCGCTGATGATTCAACCAATTCCAAATTATATACATTTAACGAAATACCGTTGAGTTTTCCAAATTCATAAATTTGGACAAGAGTAATGGGAAATTACAACCCCTCCATATTCAGTACAGTTGATCAATAAGGGTATTTTAATGTAGGCTGTGCATCGCTGAGTGCGGAAATTTGCTCAGAATCCATGATTATATATTTAAAATCAATAGAACAAAAATTAAAAAAGAATGCTTTCCACGGAAAATAGAAATATGTCTCTCTCTTACCTTCAATTGATTGATGAAATCGAATAAATTGATGAAATCGAATACAGCAGCCCTAGTCGTTGTGGTGGATGGTATTAGTTTTTTTGATGAATTCCAAAACAGGAGTGTTCGTCGTGGTGGTGGTGGATTGTCTTAGTTTTTGATAAACTCGAAAAACGACTATTGGTCATATATTGCTTGACGACTATAGAATAGACTCTAGGCTGGAACTCATGGATTTTTGGTTGTAAGACTTTGAAAACCCTTCTCGACAGGAAAACTTCCAAATCCGCAACTATGTGACCCCGTACTTGGTTTTGACTTCTCTCAACCTCTCGATTTTGATAGGCTCGTGTGGCGGCAATGTTGATAGAGCTACCGTTTCTTTTTAGCTAGAGCTCGCCACGGCGTTTATTTCTGCAATCCACATTCTCGATATATGGAAAAATTTGAGAAAAAACCTATTTCTTTCACGAATAAACTCATGGTACCCTTTCGGCATACGGAAAAAGATTTCGAAAAAGGTATTCACAAATTGAAAAATGAAAAAGGGACAAAATCTCATGCAAAAAAATAATAAACGTACGTTTTTAGATTTCTGGGAATAGAGAGCGAGAGAGCACTAAACACAAAATGATGTACAGTTCAGAAGACAGTGGAAGAATGAGCCTGGCAGTGGAGATCGTCGCTCACATACACCAATTCTCCCTGCGAAATTGAAAAGTCGCTAAACAATAAAATTATTGAGATAATATGGTGCAATATGTCCAAGGCCAAAGGACGCGCTGTTTCTTAGGAATGGAGTATCGACTGAAAAATTCGAAGAATCGAATGGCAACAGTGAGCTGGACACCTGCATCCTCATCTGAGTTGATATAAACAAGCTGCAATAAACACTCTTTCAAAGAAAACCGACATCCGGCTGACGCAATACCTGAGGCAACGTTTCAAATAAACATCTGATAAGGAAATTGTCTGATGCAAATATGTCTGCACTCTCGTGTTTGACTTCATAACCGTCCCATTAGTGTATGTCTACACGACGGCCTCTCCCACACAAAAAATGGACGCCATTCACTTGACTGAAGGATGGCTATAGTGGTTAACGGTTATGGCCGACATTGGCTATTGGCTGGCGGCTGATTCTCCCGATTTACAAGATGGCCATCGCCATTGGATAACAACGGTTAACGACTATTGGTTCACTACTCCGACTGATGACCTATCACAGAACAAAGATGAAATCCCTGCCCACTTGATCTCAACTCCCCCACACACACATACAACAGGGCCGACCGTTGGACCAATAACAGCCCACCATGATTTTTCCCTGCCATCACTCGATCCACCACCAACAACATTGCTGTACGACCAATTACCACAATTTTCTCACTCACCCCTCCTACAATATCAATAAGAGGGGTCGAAGGCGCGTCCATTGACGCACTCTCCATGCACCCGCCCCCATCAACCCAACCGTCAGAGAAAGCACCTAACTGTAAGCCCCATCCCTCTCCTAGGATTTAGGCATTAGGAGGATACAGTTACGCTGTATCACCGCGCTGAGTGATCCTAGCTACCGTTATAGCTCAGCCACGGTGGGCCGCTTGATAAGACAAGCTACTGGCTATGGGATGTCAGTACCCAAGCGGATAAATGCGCCGCTCCCCGCCGAGTCAGCAGGGAATACAATGACCTCAACCCGTAGGTGAAGGATTCCTCCGCCCCTACCGAATTACGGTATTTGTTTTCCACTGGGCCACTATTCAGTACCACGCCCCCCAGAGTTCAACACCATGTGAAGAGGCACCGGCGAACCGGTGGGGCCATCCTCTTCCCCTGGGTACCCATGACAACAAGACTCCTCCTGTTACGTTTGATGGATCACCGCAGTATCAGACTTTCGACCTGATACTACTCGTGTAAAGTTTGACGAGTTACCGTTCGAGTGGGGGTTCGCCATGGCTTTCGCCATGACTACTGAATACGCTACCATGTTATCGAGAGAGGGACCTGGACTTTGCCCCGAGGTGTCTGGGCAGATTCTTCCCTCCCGCTGGCCTAGCTACTAGGCCCATCACCCCTCCTACAATATTATAATGACTGACCTTTGCCAAATTCCTCACCTCGATCCATCCACACAACCCACAACATGGCTGAGATTTCTTTGGGACCGCTAGCCAACATTTCACAAGTTCTCCGAAAATGATTTTCAATAATAGCACATTCAACTTTAATCAATAATCCCTTATTTTCGTGTTTTCATAGCAGTAAAAAGAATAGTACATTTTTTGTTTGTTAGAATATTGAACGTGAGTAGTAGGTTGTTGTAGAAAAAGTATAGTATGCAACGCGCATGGAAATTTTGCAATCTTATGAGTTGCGGAAAGCCTTTGGCTCATGCTGCAAATTTTCACACTCGTGCAAAATGAACCTCATTATGTGCTTATTCTATAATATACTATCATAATCTTGATAACACTCAATTGATTAATTTAAAAAAATGCATATTGCCGGAATAGACCACACTCCACGGTAAAAAATTCAAATAAACGTCTGGTATTCTTCAAAAACTCAATGATTGTCAAAGGTGCACGTATATTCACCAGCAATTTGATTAATACTTTACCATCACGTGATCCTGTAGCAATTTCTGGTGATCCACAATCAGAAGTAGTCCCGCCTACTCCATCGATGCTGTTAATCACAGCCATGTGTTGTGTGGATTTGTATATTGGTAAAAGAGGATCTTCCAAGTCCCTGTAAATCGAAAAAAATAATAGGTGTACTATTATTACAGAAAAATTGAGACATGAGGTGGTAGTCCACGAGTCCACGTCACACCTTCTGTATGGTTGTATAAGTACACCATCTTTCTAACGCTATCTTTATAACTGAAAAATAATATTCGTCAGTACTACAGCTAGAATATGTGAGTAGACCAGTGACCATTTAAAACATTTTAGGCACAATTAAATCCATTAACATCGAAAAAATCAGTATATTGTTAGATACAAACAAAGCGCGCCGTCAAATTTTGGCCTTTATTAATAATTTTTTGAAAATAAGTCGGAGCTTTATCATTGAAAGCAGTAGATGATAGTGTATGTTTTGCAGCAGCTCCTTTCGTTTTGTAGTGAAATAAACTATATACTGAGTGAATCCATATGGCAACTTATTTGAAAGATTTTTCTTTCAATATGCGAAAATGTAATGGGGAAAATTATAAAGAAAAGGTGGATAGAACTAGATAGGTAGAAGAATGGCAAATCAATTTTTTTCTCAATGGCATGTGTAGAACTTGCTTGGATATGAAACGAAGGAGCGTCATGCTTGTGTAATCTGATCTTGGCGCTTAGTTAGGGTTTGAACGGTTGCCTCAGGAGCCACCTTCTGTTTATAGTGGGAAGGCCACTTGCTCTGGGCATACCCCACGATTCACTGACAAACACAACGGGACCAGAAGGACCAGACTTAACTTGCCCTTGCCTGTGCTCGGACTTGGGTGTTGGCTGCCTAATAGATACTCAAAGTACTAAACTAAGTGAATGGAATACCCAATTCCAAACAGATCCAATAAATTTTATTCCACACCAATTATGGAACAGACATGAAGGCTGACGGCAGCCACAACTAATACAATGCGAAAGTAATGCGTAATAAAAGTGGAACGGGGGTGTCAAACTTCAGATTTACAGAATTATCAGGACAACCAAAAGCACGTGTTAATATATCTCGCGGCCGGACCAGTGCTGCCGCACCAGTGAATTTTAGCGTACCGGAATTCTGTCAAAAATAGTACCTAAAACTTACCCGACTATCAGATCACAATGTGAATTTTTCTATTTAGGAAAATAATTAATAATTTTGTGGAGTATTTTTATATTCATGACGTCAAAATACAATGTGTCAATCAGTAACTCTTTCTAACTAGATCTATATCACATATGATATACAGAGAGGAAAACAACATATATAACACCTTCCCCTTTGATATCAGTCATTTTTTACTAAAAATGTAACCTGTCTGGTTTTCTTAATTGACTTCGCCTTCTCAAAACACGAGCAGTCATATCTCGATTCATTTCACTGTCATTGTCACTATTGGACACTGAAGTGGGTAAAGAGGGAGCGTCTATCAATGAAGATCGCGGTATTACAGATACATTTTGTGCAACATTCTGCCTGGAAGCACTTCCATTTTTTTTCAATTGATCAGTATGTCTTTTCCATGTAATACCGCCATCAACTTCTACAATATAGGTCCTTCCACCAAGTACTTGATGAATCTTTCCCTTACACCAACTTTGTGCATTTTTACGGTAATCTTTGACCCACACCTTCTCACCCAGAGAAAAAATGGTATCCCTTCTATTCAATGAAGATTTTTCCATACGAATTTGTTTTTCTCTTACTACATCTTCAGTTGATGGCAATATTAAATCAAATTTGGTTCGTAAATTACGTCCAAAAAGTAGCTGTGCTGGTGTCCTTCCTGTGGTTGTGTGTTCCGAGTTACGGTAATGCAATAGAAAAGTATCCAAAATGAGATCTATGTCTCTAACACCATCATTATATGCTTTTAAAATAGCCTTCTTCATTATTTTCTCACCAGACTCTGCTAAACCATTCGTCTCTGGGTGATAAGGTGCGCCAGTTGAATGTTTAATTCCAAACTGATCTAAAAAAGATTTAAATTCCCCTGAACAAAAAGTTGGTGCGTTATCAGAACATAATTCTTTGGGTGATCCGAATCGTGCAAACAATTTACGAAGTATTTTGATTGTGGTATTAGTTGTTATGTTCCTAACCTCAAAACATTCAATCCACTTCGAAGTTGCATCTTCAACTACTGAAAAATACTTGTTCAAACATGGCCCAAAAAAATCTACATGGAGTCGAGTCCATGCTCTTTTAGGCCAATCCCAAGAAATCAGTGGGGTTTTGGGCGAATTACTGGCATACACTGCACACGTATCGCAAGAATTTGCCAAGTTTTCAATTTGATTGTCGATATTTGGCCACCAAAAATAAGACCTGGCTAAAGACTTCATTTTTGTTATGCCCATATGACTAGAATGAAGTTCTTGTAAAATACTCTAATGAAATTTCACGGGTACAATCAATCGATATCCCCACATCAAACAACCCTGTTCTTCTGTTATTTGGGATCGTCTATTGAAATATGGCTTCAATTCATCAGAAGTACACTTTGTTGGCCATCCTGTACGGACATAATGTGCTACCTTTCCCAAAATCACATGTTTGGAAGTTTCTTTTTTTATTAATCTAAAATTGATAGGAAACTCAGAATTTTCTAAGTAATTTAAATATGATATTTTATCGCTGTCTTCATTTCCATAAAAATAGAATGAATTGCTATATTCATCTGTATTTATGGGTGCGGGAGATCGGGACAAAAAATCAGCACAGTTCTTATCAGAACTGATATATTTAATTTCATAATTAAATGCAGACAGAATATGTGCCCAACGCTGTAGTCGATTTGCTGCAAAAACAGGCAAACCTTTCTTTTCTCCAAGAATAATGAGAAGTGGTTTGTGATCGGTAAACAGTAGAAATTTCCGACCGTATAGATATTGAAAAAACTTTTTAACACCAAATATTATAGCAGCTGCCTCTTTTTCAATTTGAGAATATGAAACTTTACTAGAATTCAACAAACGAGATGCAAAAGCAATAGGTCGTTCTGACCCATCATCATAAATATGACTTATTATTGTACCCAAACCTATGCTTGATGCATCTACCGTGAGTTTCACTAGTCTCTCAGAATCGAAATGAGTCAGAACCAACGCAGGGACTAAATGAGTTTTGATACCATCAAAGCTGTTCTGGCACTCAGTTGTCCAGAGCCAATTAACATTTTTCCTCAGCAATCGATAAAGTGGATGTAAAAGAGTAGATGCGTTGGGAATAAATTTACAATAATCATTCACCATACCGAGGAATGATTTCAGTTCTGTGACGTTCGAAGGAATTTTGGATAATTCAGTTGCTTCTACCCGTTCCCTAGTTGGGTGTAAACCATCTTTATCGATCACATGACCCATATAATTGATCGATTCCTGAAGGAATGCACATTTTTCTTTCTTAACTTTCAGCCCATATTCTTTGAGTCTTGTTAAAACTTTCTGCAATCTTTCAATGTGTTCTTTATCGTTACTACCAGTTATCAGAATGTCATCTATAAATGAGACGACTCCCGGTATAACAAGTATTTGTTCTAATAAATTCTGAAAGATAGATGGCGCGCAGTGAATTCCATACGGCAGCCTTCTATAAGAGAATAATCCTTTATGAGTGGAAATGGTAACTAATTTAATGGATTCATCAGTGAGATTTATTTGTTGATAAGCTCGGACAAATCAATTTTGGAAAATTTTTCGCCACCTTGTAATTGACTGAATAGATATTCTATTCTGGGTAATGGGTATTGTTGTATCTCCAACTGAGGATTGAGAGTAATTTTGAAATCGCCACATATTCTAAGACTACCATTCTTTTTCAAAATGGGGCAATCGGCGTTGCCCATTCTGACAACTCTACTGGAACGAGGACATCATTTTTGACCAAACGTGCAATTTCTTGTTCTATTTTAGATTTAAGAGCAAATGGTACCGGACGTGCTTTGAAAAATTTTGGAACATAATCAACCTTCAATTTTAAAAAATTTTTTTTTTCCAAGTTTAGGAAGGATCTATAAAAAATTGTTTTGGAAATTTTCTACCTTACAAAATCCTAGATTCAATGTTTTCAAACCATTACGGCCTATTAAAGGAGGGCCTCCGTTTTGAATAACATATGTTTTCAATACAGTTTTGATTTCATCGTAAACGATATTCAGATCAATATATCCAATTGGTTTGAAAGTAATCACGTAAAGATAAATCATTTTGAATAAGTTTATTATCTCGGAAATACTTTGTATACAGTTTTTCCGAAATGGCTGCATGAGCAAAGCCTGAGTCTGCTTCGAAATTTATCGGAATATTTTCCACTGTCAGATTGACATAAATGGGTTTGACATTTCCTTTCTCGTCAAAAATTTCAATTTCACTGAGACTGAAAATATTTTCAATTGCATCATCAGGCTCAACATCATTATCAGCCAAAAAATGTTGTGCATTAACATTTTTGCACATTGGCGCTAAATGGCCTTTTACACCACACCTATGACATATAAAATTACGAGAATAACATTCCGTCGATTTGTGATTTCTGCGACCACAAACCGAACATAAGTTATTCGAAGCAGAATATCATTTGTCATAATTACGGCCCCTCAAATGTCCCTGCTGCATATTGATGAGATCCTCTTGAATTCACCCGAGCCAAAGATCGTTCGTGCTTGTTAGTTCGTCAACTTCCACCAATGAAGACGATGTCGTAGGTGTTTTATTTATAGTTGTTCTCCTTGATTGTTCAGCCAGTGCTCACTCTTTCACCAAAGCAATACTTATAACCTTAGACATTGATAAACTATCCTTACTGGCATCTTCTTCGAATAACTCATCCATTATCTTATTTTCTCCCATTCCAATAACGAAAATGACTCTCATGACTATGTCTAACATGGCCGGACTGAACTTGCAGTTGACCGCCAAACTTTTAACCTTAGCTGCCCAGTCGGAAACTCTTTCGTTAGTTTCTCTTCTGGCGCTGTAGAACTTTAAACATTCGGCAAACACTGATTTTACCACAGACAAATGTAAAAGTAGTAGTTCATTCAATTCTGCAAAACTCTTCTCCTTGGGTGCTTTAGGTATACATAAATTCTTCAGAAGTACATAACATTCTTCATTCAAAGTATTCAAAAGAATAGCTCTTTTCCGTGCTTCTTCTGTGATGTTGTTTGCCAGGAAGAACTGGTCCAATCCCTCTGAGAATACGGCAAAATCGGAATGTTTTGGATCAAATGATCCCACAAAACCCAACAACGCACTGCTCATTTTCCTTACTTTTTGTGTGACAAAGTGTTGAAATGTGGGTTCTGTACTGAATTCCCGTCGCCAATATTCCATTTAGGAAAATAATTAATAATTTTGTGGAGTATTTTTATATTCATAACGTCAAAATACAATGTGTCAATCAGTAACTCTTTCTAACTAGATCTATATCACATATGATATACAGAGAGGAAAACAACATATATAACATGAATATTTGAAGTAAAGTAATAAAAAAGTTTTTCCTTTGGTACCACTGGACGGATGCGTAGTGGCTCTCACATAACCTGAAATTTGAAAATAGCTACTCCGAATTTCGGCAATGCCATTATTGACAACTCAGACAATTGAGAGTATTGACACATTTCCTAAAATAAATTTGCATAGAACACAAATTATCTCTGTATTACTTCTTCTTCTTCCTATGTTTTTATATCCTCAGCTACAAGGACTATTCGGCCATAGATGTCTGAATTTGACTCTTCTAGATTACTAGATTGTAAAGTGTGAGGCTAAGAATTTACATGTTTGATGAATTGTCAGAAATCCTCACTAATCAAGACAAGTTTGTACCAGAATGAAATTTTCATTCAGATATCGTACCGAATCAAGTGTATTTTGATCAAAGTAGTATCTTTGTAACAAAAACAAAGGAAAGTACCGAATGCGGTCATTTGTACCTAAACGGCGGCATTTTGCCGGACACTACTGTCTTGCTCATGCGCGGACCGGTATTTTACGGACAATCTTTTCGAAGAACTAGACCATGTACCAGTGGCGTAAAAATAGGGTGGCAAGCCGGCCCGTTAGCTGTTGCAACGCTGTCAGCTATGGAAAAAATGTATTGTCGATGGTTTTTTTGTTAGTTCATATTTTCGCCGCGGATTTTTGCCGTGGCGCGGGCTCTAGTAATGGTTACGCTCGGCTCGGGGAATCCTCCTTCATCGCAACTTAGCCATTCTATCATTGACACTTTTGCTGAACAGAAAGCCCGAAAAAATAAATTTTTATAACTAAAATTTTGACTAAAAATAAAATTGTTATTTCATTCCAATACCCAATACGCAATTTGAAGTTACTAGAAAATTAACGAAAAATGCACACAATAATTATGATAGCGTTCGTACGTACTACGTACTTTACATAGTGATTTATCAACAAGAAACTACAACGACCTTCTTTACATTGAGAGAGGGCCCCATTCCATGAATTTTACACGGGTCTCTAACGTATAGTTACGCCACTGTCATGTACGATATTATAGTTACCGAATAGAATGTCTGCGAGTGGCGAAGTGGTCTGCTGGTTGGCTCAGGAACAACTGATTCTTTCTCAATTCTTTCGCGATTCCAACTATCTGCCCATTCCTGGAAACTCCGGCCCAGTTCCACTCTTTGTGAACATATAATAGTTGCTCACCTACACGGTGTATAGCGAGGTGAATGGTTGTTCGTCTGGAGCACAACTAGTTATATCGAGTCGGGGGTCTTCTATCACTATTACTAAAGACGAGTGTAGCCTGAAGGCTCTTACTCTTTGGACTCAAATAAGTGGGCAACAGCCATTCACGAATTTAGAATTTTGACTGAACGAGGACTAGAGACCAGTCTCTAGCCCTTGCCATGATGGTGTTCCTCGAAAATGGCCGAGAAAGGAAATCTAAATTTTGAAAAATATGTCTATCATATATCTATAGAGGATGCAGCTTTCACTACCCAGTATGGATTGGTGAGTAGCCCATCACTCCAGAGAGTGCCTGGGACGTTTAAAGCGCGAGGGGTCGTCCATGTTGTATTCAGTGGCTTCCCTAACGAGGGGGTTCTCGTGGGTTATTGCGCAATCAAATACTTTTTGATTGCGATCTCTAATGATACTTCTGATGGAAGGCAGATCCAAGATCCGATCGTTCCGCATGTACCACGGAGCGTTCGTTATCATCCGCAGAACCTTCATTTGGGCCCGATTGAGGACACGAATGCTGGTTCTGCAGGTTTGGCCCCAGGCGGCTGAGGCATACAAAATAACAGGCCTGAATATCATTTTATAAATCATAACTTTGTTCTTGAGAGAAAGTTTGCTTTTCCTGTTCATCAGGGGATACAACGAGCAGATTTTCTTAGAAATTTTGTTCTTGACAATTTTGACGTGTGGTCTCCAGGTGAGCCGGCGATCCACCGTAACTCCCAGGTACTTGACCTGCTCTGACCATTCTATCTCCCTTCCAGAGATAGACACTCCCCTCTCCGGGTTGTTTCTTTTCCGACCCATCGAAATCGCCTGCGTTTTGTCAGGATTTAGCTTTATTTTGCACTCCAGGTACCACTGCTGGAGGTCGTTCAATGCATTCTGCAAATAAACGACACCCATCGAATGATTGGCTGAAGAGGAAAGCCGTATCGTCAGCGAATAAGGAGATCTTCACATGTTCACTTCTGGGTATATCAGACGTGTGAAGAGCGTATAATAAGGGAGACAGCACTGTCCCCTGAGGAACGCCAGCCTCAATTTCTCTCGAATCCGAGAGAGAATTTTCGACCTTGATCTGAAATGTCCTACCAATGAGAAACGACTTGATCCACTTCACCAGGCTCAAAGGCAGGTGAAAGTCAATCAGTTTGAAGAGTAGGCCCTCATGCCAAACTCTGTCAAACGCTTTACTGATATCGAGCAGAATGACGTGAGCACTGTTGTTAGTATTCAGCGATTTGATGGTGTCTTGCACCAGCCTCAGAACCTGAAGCTCGGTGGAGTGAGCGCGACGAAAGCCGAGCTGCTCATTTGGTAGGACATTTCTTCCCTCCCCTTCTCCGTCATGCCTTTCCAGAACGATTTTCTCAGCCAACTTAGCTGAACGGCAAAGAAGGCTGATCGGTCGATAGTTTTGCGGGAAGGTCGGGTTTTGTCCCTTTTTTGGAATCATAATCACAATGGCATGTTTCCACCTTCGAGGGAATCTTTCAAGACACAGTGAATTGTTAATGATGTTCAAATGTGACTGCACCTGGTTATCCGGGAAATTCCTAATCATACGATTAGTTATACCGTCATAACCAGGTGCGTTTTTAGGATTTAATCCTCTAATATGCGCCTTGAGTTCATCCATCGAAGCTGGACGAATGCATATATTGGGTTCTCTAAGAGTGCGGAACCTGATCTTCCAGCGAAGTTCTCGATCCAGATCATCGTCTGGATGTTCGTTCAATCTAAATTGCCTTTCCATCGAATCTGCAAAAGCTTGAGCTTTGGACTCAGAGTCGTAGCACATACCGGCCTCACCATGAATAGGGGGGAAATCAGACTTTTTCGTTTTTAAATTTTGATTGAGTTTCCGAAGTTGACTAGAGTTTTCCAAATTTTTCAGGGTGTTGCCAAATCTCTCATTCCTGAATTCAGTTATATTATTTCTAACCTCCCTATTCAATTCATTAGCTCGGATTCTGTCTGCAGGGAACAGACTCCTTTGGTAGGCTCTTTTTGCTCGATTTCTTTCGCGAATAAGGTTCTTAATCCTCAGGGGGAATTCGTCGTGAAATCTTGGAGCCGGTTCCCTACGGGAGGAATCCTCCGAAGCATTCTTAACGGTGAGTTCGTAACGCGCTACGGCCTCATCCAACTCAAGTGGAGAATCTATCCTCTCAGGAGCGCAGTAAGCTGTCTCCAGAAGTGAACTGAATCTCTCCCAATCCACTTTTGTACATAGACGATCTGTTTGGGGCGGTGGATCACCCCCTATTGATAGAATCACGGGGTTGTGATCGGAACCCAACTCGGCGAGGACGCGAATATCCCAATTCCAGGTGATGTTCCTGGCCAGGGCGATGTCAAGCACATCGGGCCTCAGATGACCAAAATGTGTCGGCTCATCTGGAGCCAACACTTGGTATTCATACCTGTCACTGTGTTGCCACAGTCGTCTGCCATTTGTGTTGGTAACACGACTCCATTGTACGTGTTTAGCGTTCAGATCACCCACGACCAAGATGGGTTGATCTGTTTCCATCAGAAGCACATCGAGCGCTTCAGGAAGTATTCGATTATTTGGGGGGTTAAAGCACTGATCATTCGCATAGGACCACTCCTCGTATTGAAAACAATGCCTACTGTTTCTATACTATGGGTATCATCATTTGAAATGCCAAGCTGAACATGCGTATGACAACGCTTTACCAGGATGGCGACGCCGCCTCCCGGACGCCCAAGTCGGTCATTTCTGAGCATTTTGTAGTTAGGAAATCTAACAGGTTCTCCATTAAGACAAGTCTCTTGCAGAAAAGCAACATCAATGTTGTTCTCTACAAGAAACTCTTGGAACTCATGTCTATTCTGAAGAAGACCGTTACAATTCCAACTCACCGCTTTCGATGAAATTCGGAAGCTGCCTTTCACCCATTAATTGGGATTAAAACCGATTGAGAAATTTGCAGCAGCTTCAGTGAACTGTACAAATAACATCCTCATTTGATCTAAAGTAGAAAGAATGTCTTTGGGGCTATTTATTCGAGCTGACTAGGTAGAGGAATTGTCACGGGCCGCCGCTGCATATGACACCCCCGCCTGTGTCCTTCCCGAGTTTACAGGGAAATACCTTCGATTGTATTGTTCATTTGTTGCGGGGTTCACCCTACGCCTTATGCGAGGACATCTAGGACATCCTCGATAGTTCGCAGTGTGCTCCTCACTACAATTCGCACACCTAGCTTCCTGTTCTTTAGGCTTCGTACAATCTCGCGAAATGTGGTTTTTCCCGCATTTGACACACGCGGGGACAGCACAGCAGTTCAGCTGGCAATGGCCGAACTTTTGACATCTGTGGCATTGACCCACAGAAGCCCTAGGCCTCTGAGGTTCAGCAGTCACTCGAACATTGAGAAGATCTGTCACCTTAAAAATATCTTTCTGTTCCTCATTATGTAGGACTAAAACTAGTGGGAGTGGAGTTTTTTCCCCGTTAAACTTACGCAAACGAGCCACTGACTCCGGGGCAAACCCCCTCTCAGTCAGCTCATTTTTAATATCATCAAGATATAAATTCCGGGGCGCCCCTGAACACCACTCGGAGTTTTTTGTCTTCAGGTAGACTGTAAGTATGGTGAGGAATATTTTGGTCTTTGAGAATGCTTGAAATTTTGCGATATACATCGGGAGAATCGGGGAAAATGTTTATGCTGTCAAAGACATTCTTAGCTGGCGTGATTAATTTAATGTTATTAGACTTCAATAGTGAGTTGACTGCAACCCACTTACTTTTATCCCTAATAGTGATAGGAGGAACATTTTGTTTTTCAGTCGTCTGTGGAGTCAGTTCCGTTTGTTGTTGGCTAGTCATTTTGGTTTGGTCAATGTCAGTGTCGTCATTCGTGATAATTTGGTTATCAATATTATTGACATGTTCGAAGTTGTTTGGACTTCCTGTATAATCCTGAATTTGTGTTACTGCAATTTCGCCGCTGACATGTGCTGGGAGCATTTGATCTGAGTCCGCCCCTGGATTTCTTGAAATATCGACGTGCATGGTAGTGTCTGACGTTTCTGGCATATTTGACAGATTTTTGAATCTGTTAGAAATCTTAATGTTTGGAGACTTTTTTGCGGCTAAACTACTAGATACAACAGTTCTAGCACTTTTTCTAAAAGCTTGAGGGATAGGCATACCTTTTTGAACTGGCAGCGCAGGAAAATCATCCTTTTTCTGTCTTTTGGCAGGAGCATGTTCAGACGGGCCGTTGTTATCTTTGGTTTTTGATATGATCAGTGAACTTACTGCTGGGATTTTCAAGAGATCTTCTCCTAAAGAGGCGAGCAAAGTGCTCAGCACTTCCAGTAGATCGCTTCTCGATAGACAACCGATCCCAGCCAGCACCGCTTCTTTGCCCGCCAGACTGCAGCTTCCGGAGACCTTGTTTGATTCTATTGGGATCTCGATTGTAGATGGAATCTCCAATGGGATGGATACAGTGGGTTCTTTCGCCACTCTTCAGGGTACAAGACCGCTTCTGAATGCCGAAAATACTTAAATTCGCAATACATATTATGAGGCGATATGACACTCGACTAATCCGGTTCTAGACAGGACCGGATTAATTCTATCGAGTTCCTCTTCACAGAATTTCCAATTTATGTATCATTTCTTACGCAGTGTCGCTTTTTCCGGATTGAGGATATTTTCGCAACTGTTTATGACGGTACAAATACTATCATCAGGTTAGTTTAAATTCGCAGGTTTAAACCAAAAATAAATTATATTTCTACGACTTCCAATAACGGAGATATGCTCTTAGTTATTTTTAGAGCTTTTGGTTGTATACATAAACTGTGAATTTGTAAATTTGTGACACACACTTTCCACTTCGCGGATTTTTTTTTTCAACTCAAACTTCATTCTATCACTTGATAAAACGAAAGTACTTTTTCCAAATCACGAATGACCAATTCAATTGACTATTTCTATACAATAATAAAAGGTTCGGTTACCTCACTTAATATTGACAAACAAAACATACCCTTGAATAGTCGAAGTTTTTATTCGGGGTAGGTTATCCTGCTACATTAGTGCAGATAAATAATCGAATTTATATATATATATATATATATATATATATGAAACACAATCAACCAATAAATTTGAAAAACCTGACCAGTACCTAGATCCCTTGTTCATCTTCGGTGCTGGTTCCCGCCGAATGCGACATGTTGATCCGGATACGTGCATCGACATCGGCGGCATGGGGCGGCGCTCCTTCCTGGAACTGAATGACTCCTGGCGGCTGGTCGTACTGCAGATTCATTCCCGGAATAGCATATCCTTGAGGCCACGACGTGGAAAGAATTAGACTTCCGACGAGCAAATACGGGGCTGCAGCCTCAGTTGCCCGGGTCGTTGGTTCCTGTCGAAGTCTATGTATTGGATTGTTGGGAGCCCTGAATAAACTATTGTACGGGTCCTCGGCGAAGTGTCTTACGTAATATGAATGGGTGGGGCTGTATAGACAAGTCGTTGCAGGGATGGATTCCCCTGAAACCGTGGCGGTACCGGCGGCTTCCTCAAGTATCTTGAGTATTGTTCGGTATACCGGGGTGTCGGTATTGCTCCTCTCGTTGGCGTCGTTCTCATGCATGGCACCAAGAAGGCTGTCACAAGCTCATCCCTTGAGGTCATGGTTTCTTCCTCGACGGTCAGGGTGAGAGGTGGACAAGACTCCCACAGAAAAGTACGGTGTGGGCGGGGGTTGCAACGGAACGGAACGGAAATGCCATACAAAACTTATGCACAATTTTCGCCAAGGCAGTCAATTATTTTTCTTATGTTTGAGGTGAGTACTAACATTTTGAAAGTATTTCATTCTTTTACTCTATTGGCCAGGTTTTCTGCAGCCCGCTCTTAGCCTAACAGGTCTGCCGGTTTCAACGTTGTTCGATGTTTAAAGCCCTACCAAACTGGTTTCGGGGCCTTCAACTGTCTATAATCTTCGAATCATGTGAATCAAGTTGGGGCGGATTTTGACATATTTCCTTATATCAGCAGACTCTGAATACTCAAAAATGGTACCTGCTCAATAAAGAAAATGAACACTCTAAAAGGGCAGACTTCACTTGCCCTCGACTGGGATCAAAACCTGGGTGTTGGCTGCGTAATAGATAGTTCTACTCAGAGCATTGAACTAAGTAAATAAAATACCGAATTCCAAACAGATCCAATGAATTGTATTCTACACCAATTATGGAACAGACATGAAGGCTGATGGCAGCCCCAACTAATACAATGTGGAAGCAATGCGTAATAAAAGCGGGAAGAGGGTGTCAAGCTTTAGATTCACAGGATGATCGGTACAACCAAAAGCACGTGGTAATAAATATCTTGCGGACCGGACACTACTATCTTGCTCATGCGCGGACTGGTATTCTACGGACAATCTTTTCAAACTAGATCATGTGCGATATTATAGTTACTGACTCAGGATACTGTTCGTGTCTGCTCCTCTAGTAGTCCGTGACATCACGTTTCGGATTATGCGAATGGCAAGGTTGTCTGCGGGTGGGCTACAGAACAACTGTTTTTTTCTCAGTTTTCTCATGACGATTCCAACTATCTGCCCATTCCTCGAATCTGCGGCCCAGTTCCACTCTTTGCGGACTTGAAATATTTGCTAACCCATACGGCTGGCTGCAGTGACGTCTCCGACGGGTGACGACAGCTTTCGAGTGACGGTGTATGGCGAGGTCAATGGTCGGTCGTCTGGAGCACAACTAATTCTATCGAGTTCCTCTTCACATAATTTCCAATTTTGTTGTTCCCTTCTACGCACCGATACAGTGTCGCTCTTTTTCAACTAATCGCTGTTTGTGACGTAGTTGCTGACGTACCTCGGTTTGGCTCTCTGTGATGGTTGACGGTGTGGACTCCTCGCTTCGCAGGCGTAGAACTGGTTCGTCGCGAAATGACCGTTTGCTGGCTACACTACGGTAAAAATATTATGATCCGGTTAGTTTTAATTCGCGAGTTTCAATCTAAAATTTATTACATTTTTAAGACTTCAAATAACGGAGATATGTTTCTAGTTATTTTTAGGGCTCTTGGTTGTTTACAAAAACAATGAAATAGTAACTTTGTTACACTTGATTCGATACTTTCAAAAGGATACTGGGAATAGTGGAGCAAAGACGTGAGCTTATACCCAACTATAAATAATTAATTGAAACAAACAGGTAATTTTTTATGATAAATCCAATCTGAAAATACAAAAATACTTTGTTGGTACATATATCTGCCAATTGGAGTCCACAAAATTAGTAAATGAAACGGAACATCTACAGAATTAGACTACAAACAAAGGAAAACTTCAATCGCATCAAGCCACTGTCGTTTCTTAAGTGGAAATAGCAGTTGTATCGGAACAAGAACTTGAAATAACAGCACATGGCAGTAGTAATTCTATCAAACTTTATCTACAATTAGATCAAGAGCATCACAGAAATATAATATTTAACGATGGAAGATAGTGACTAGAGTTTATCTTTCAGTCGCAGATTATTCCATTTCTGATTTTATGAACATCCTATTCATATTTTCAAACAAGTCAATCAATCTGAGAAAAACTGCAGGACCCAGTAATGACGTCGAATTGTGATGAACTCTAGCAACCAGGAGCCACATTCTAGAATACGAAATAACAACAATTCAAAAATAATTGTATTTTTTGTACCAATATGTACTTGAATTAATATTACATTATACAAATATATTCAAAAAATATTAACATCAAATACAATTTGTACTTATACTATTTATAATCATGAAACAAGTTATGGACTGTCAATTCGGTTATTTTGCAGTACTGACAGTATTACTATTGAAAACATTGGATTTGTGCAAGAAAAAATGCACATTCGGAAGTTGTTTTTCAGGAATGTTGGAAGAGGAAGGAAGCTGCATTGCTGCTTCTACTTGTGCGAGTTGAAACAATGTGATTTATACCGGAGATGATCATGAATTACTACAGTGTTCATATTGTGGTCACGGAATGTTTGACGATAGAACATCGTGGTTAATGTTTGAATGATGTGACCGGCGGATTCATTACACACTCTTCTATAAAATTAACGTGCAAAATATTCCAGCTAAGAGAAATACACGATTGTCGGGAAAATATTGTAGAAAACCTCTACGAGAACTGTTATCGAAAAAACACACACCGGCAGAACAGGAGATGGAAACATGAACAAAAATATTACGTATAAAATGCTTCCAGGAAAAAAATTTAGAATGTAACGAAGCATTTATTTGAGCTCCGTTGCTGAGGAAAGTAACTTTAGAACGTCCCTGAATATTTGGGTTTGATTTAAATTATAGTCCCAGTTTAGGTGTACGTACCCAACGCTACTGAAAAGAGAATAAAACCAAGTGAAAGATAGGGCTGTTTTTTTTGCACCAAATAAAACGGGTGGAAGGCTTTGTTGGAAGAGTAGAATAAGTTAAACTCGCGATATTAAAAAACATAGTATATCTTGTTCTAAGAGACAAGCAGTCAACCAGACTTCTTTTTCAGTTCTTAGATTGAACAGACAAATATAGCGATTTTTTTTACTATAGTTTTTTACCAATTCGAAAGATATAGAAGGCGAGATAGAATTAGCTTCGGGGAGTTGGTGATTAGTAGTCTCAGAGTGATAACTTATAATTACTCTTAGTGCCGAGTCTATACGTGATATTCAAGTGTGAAACCATTATCGTTTAAATAAATTGCCAATTTATTGAAAGTTTTATTCCAGAAGTGGTGAACTATGTAAGGTGTTCTTTTTCAACTCCGACATCCAAGTGTGTATGAACAACGTTGACTCACAATTGACGGGCTGGATAAAACACCGTCGTATTATTAATATCTAACACCATCACATGGCGCAGTCGAAATAGTAAGGTAAGTTGGCCGAAGGAGAAAATGATAATAATTGGGAACCTGAGAAAAAATAAGCCTAAACAAGGAAATAAATCTATGAGATGGATTTCGGTTGTATTCCGCCAATGCAAATATCTGGGAAATGTCGCGGACAATTGCGAATTTAGGGAGCAGAGATTTGAGAGTCACTGCGTGCATTCGAAATTATGAAAACGAAATCACGCAAGGTACCCATTTACTATCCATGACTGACGAGAAAGAATATTCAATACGTTCACCTTTGAAGAAACTGACAATGATAAGTTGAAACCGCTTTTGAAAAAGTTTGATGGTGATTTCATCCCCAGGAAGAATATATCTTTCTTGAGACATAACTTCTTCATGAGACGCCAAGAAATAGGCGAAACAGTAGGACACTATATAACTAATTTGAAAAATCTTTCAATGCCTTGCAAACTGAATGATCTCAAAGAAGTATACCAAAACGAAGATCTTAGACTGAAATTCTTGGATGGAGACCATAGAACCCTGGACGAAGGAGAAAGGTACTGCATTAGTGCCAAAAAAAATTGGAAAATAAACCGAGCAATTACCAACAAGAAGGAGAAAAATAGAAGTGACAACGTAGATGCAATTGGAAAGAAACAGCTCACAGGCAAGAGGAACATGGAAAAAGCATTACACTTAAAGGATAGAGTATGTCATAAATGTGGGTATCACCAAGGGGGATGAGATATCAAAAATGTATTGTGTTGAACCATTTCGCCGAAATGTGTTCGACTAAGAAGTCTAGTGATAATAGAATGTATAGAAATAAGCATTCCAATACTAATTACAATAAACATTTCACAAAAAAGACATTAAAAAAAAATGTGAATGCTGTTGATGGCTAATATTATTCCAAAAAGTGCCTTGAAGGTAATGGATTTGAATAATTTAGAAGATACTGATACTAAGTTTTATTCTTATACAAAGGATATGGTTTAGAGGATTGTATAGAACTGGATTTGATGAAACCAGTAAATGAAATAGAACTAAAAAAAAGTTAATGAATATTACTTTTTGTTCAAAGGGATAGGATTATTAAAAAAACTTATCACATAGAGTTGAAAAAAGAAGTTAATCGAGTAGCCTATCCATCAAGAATTGGAAAACCCAACGGCTCTATTAGAATTTGTTTGGACCCAGAAGATTTGAACTTTCAATGGGAAGGCATTATTTTCAAATATGTACCACACTTAATGAAAGAAAATGCCATATGAAGGGGATAAAATAAGAAATGAAATGCATAAAGCACACAAAGTCGTCTTCACGAAAGGTTCAATATAAATTGAAACAATTGGTAGACCGACAGGCAGAAAACAACTACTCTCCTAGCAAATACCACGCAAAACGTTGAATGATATTCACCTGACAATCCATGCAAACTTATATATAAATGGAATTTGTTCATAAATGTTTCTTTTTGATAAGCTCGATTATGTTTAATTTATATCGTGTCCGCCTAACAATCCGCATACCAGTTTCAGGCTATTGACCCTCATCAGTACGGAGTAGTCACCAGCCAGAGATCCGGAGAGCTCTGGCTGAAGCGAGACACAACATAAATAAATTCACCATCCCGCTTACAACATTTTTAGGTGCGTCGGAAAAGATAACCTGTAACCGGCGACACCTACTGACAGAAAGAAACACTCCATACATTTCTCCTATCCCGATAGGATTCCAAATGAAAGATTCCTTCCCAGTGGATCAACTGCATAAAGCACACAAAGTCGTCTTCACAAAAGGATCAATATACATTGAAACAATTGGTTGACCGACAGGCGAAAAATAATTACTCTCCTAGCATATACCACGCAAAACGTTGAATGATATTCACCTGACAATCCATGCAAACTTCCATATAAATGGAATTTGTTCATAAATGTTTCTTTTTGATAAGCTCGATTATGTTTAATTTATATCGTGTCCGTCTAACAATCCGCATACCGGTTTCAGGCTATTGGCCCTCATCAGTACGGAGTGGTCACCAGCCAGAGATCCGGAGAGCTCTGGCTGAAGCGAGACAACATAAATAAATTCACCATCCAGCTTACAACATTTTTAGGTGCGTCGGAAAAGATAACCTTTAACCGGCGACACCTAGTGACAAAAAGAAACACTCCATATATTTCTCCTACGTCGATATGATTCTAAATGGAAGATTCCTTTCCAGTGGGAGTGGCTCAAATTGCACGACTGGCATATTTAATGAAAGAAAAAGCCATATGAAGGGAATAAAATGAGAAATGAAATGCATAAGGCACACAAAGTCGTCTTCACAAAAGGTTCAATATAATTGAAACAATTGGTAGACCGACAGGCGAAAAACAACTACTTTCCTAGCAAATACCACGCAGAACGTTGAATGATATTCACCTGACAATCCATGCAACTTCCATATAATGGAAATTGTTCGCAAATGTTTGTTTCTGATAAGCTCGATTATGTTCAATTTATATCGTGTCCGCCTTACAATTTGCATACTGGTTTCAGGCTATTGGCCCTCATCAGTACGGGGTAGTCACCAGCCAGAGATCTGGAGAGCTCTGGTTGAAGCGAGACACAACATAAATAAATTCACCATCCAGCTTACAACATTTTTAGGTGCGTCGGAAAAGATAACCTCTAACCAGCGACACCTAATGATAGAAAGAAACAGTCCATACATTTCTCCTACCTCGACAGGATTCTAAATAGAAGATTCCCTCTTAGTAGGAGTGGCTCAAATTGCACGACTGGCATATTTAATGAAAGGAAAAGCCATATGAAGGGAATAAAATAAGAAATGAAATGCATAAAGCACACAAAGTCGTCTTCACAAAAGGTTAAATATAAATTGAAACAATTGGTGGACCGACAGGTGAAAAACAAATACTTCCCTAGCAAATACCACGCATAACGTTGAATGATATCCACCTGACAATCCATGCAAACTTCCATATAAATGGAAATTGTTCGCAAATGTTTCTTTCTGATAAGCTCGATTATGTTTAATTTATATCGTGTCCGCCTAACAATCCGCATACCGGTTTCAGGCTATTGGCCCTCATCAGTACGGAGTAGTCACCAGCCAGAGATCCGGATAGCTCTGGCTGAAGCTAGACACAACATAAATACATTCAACATCTAGCTTACAACATTCATAGATGCGCCGGAAAAGATAACCTTTAACCGGCGACACCTAGTGACAGAAAAAAAACACTCCATACATTTCTCCTACCTCGATAGGATTCTAAATAAAAGATTTCTCCTCAGTAGGAGTGGCTCAAATTGCACGACTGGCATATTTATTGAAAGAAAAAGCCATATGAAGGGGATAAAAAGATAAATGAAATGCATAAAGCACACAAAGTCGTCTTCACAAAAGGTTCAATATAGATTGAAACAATTGGTAGACCGACAGGCGAAAAACAACTACTTTCCTAGCAAATACCACGCAGAAAGTTGAATGATATACACCTGACAATATATGCAATCTTCCATATAAATGTAAATTGTTCGCAAATTTTTCTTTCTGATAAGCTCGATAATGTTTAATTTATATCGTGTCCGCCTGACAATCCGCATACCGGTTTCAGGCTATTGGCCCTCATCAGTACGGAGTAGACACCAGCCAGAGATCCGGACAGCTCTGGCTGAAGCGAAGCACAACATAAATAAATCCACCATCCAGCTTACAACATTTTTAGGTGCGTCGGAAAAGATAACCTTCAACCTAGTGACAGAAAGAATCCACTGAGAAGGAATCTTTTATTTAGAATCCTATCGAAGTACTAGAAATGTATGGAGTGTTTCTTTCTGTCACTAGGTGTCGCCGGTTTAAGGTTATTTTTTCCGACGCACCTAAAAATGTTGTGAGTTGGATGTGAATTTATTTATGTTGTCTAGCTTCAGCCAACTCTCGGACTCTGGCTGTGATATCCTGACTGATGAGACTAAAGCCTGAAACCGGTATGCGAATTGTTAGGCGGACACGATATAAATTAAACATAATCGAGCTTATCAGAAAGAAACATTTGCGAACAATTTCCATTTATATGGAAGTTTGCATGGATTATCACTTATAATCCCCCTAGAGCATGAATTATTGCCGGAAATTCTTTAAGTACATGAATTTTCATTGAAAATTCATGTGCGAGACAAATTTTCCCGAAATTAATTCAAGCACGTGGGGGATTCGGTAAGAGAATTTTATACCGGAATTATATTTAAATAGAAAACATTAGGAAAATATTTATTTTGACGTTATTCACAAATAAATAGAAGGCTGTTGTGTGATGGGAGTTTTGGGGAGGATTTTTTCTGATTTTCCCCGTTTCCAAAAATAATATAGATAAACTATTATGTAAAATTGATTGATTTCATACAATTTTCTCACTAGGTTCCAGGGAAATGTTAATATTGACTGAAAATGAAAGTGGATACGTTCGTATTGCGGGAGATATTTTTTATTTTCCCCGTGCCCTAGTAAAATAAATATGAAATTGATTGTTTTCATACAATTTTCTTACTGGGTTTCAGGGAAATGTTGATATTGATTAAAAATGAAAGTGGATGTTCGTATTGCAGGATATATTTTTCTATTTTCCCCGTGCCCTAGTAAAATAAAATTCATAATATCAGATACATTATATATCAAAATAATTGAGTTCATATAATTTTCCTACTAGGTTTCAGGGAAATGTCAATATTGACTACGAATAAAGGTGATGTACAGCAAAAAATAAATAACTGATATACCTATACATATTGTAACGGAGTTACTATTTTTCCGCTATATTTATCAGCCAAAAGCTCCCTGTAAGGAATTAAAATCCTCTTGACAGTAATAATAGATCTAGAAATACCATTCGTGTTCGTGATAAATCCGTGGATTACATCTATCCTAATAAACAGACTGAACGCTTTCCGGAAATCACGCGAATAACGCGAGGCGTAGCTAAAATAGCACGCACGAGTATAACCTGCGCAGGCTATCGACTCTCGAGAAAACATTTCTATCAAACAAGCTGGGCTATGTTCAAACGCCGACGAGATAATTCAGTCACCCGATAGAAGCCCCAGCCAGCAGTCCAGTCGAGCCAAAAGCACACGCTACCGAGCTGACGTCACATCACGAGGATTCCCACTTGAGAGAATTCCACAAGCAGTGAGCGGAACACATTCAGTCATCCGATAGAAGCCATCAAGAACAGTTGAGTCGAGACAGAGGCGCACGCCGCAAGCTGACGTCACAGCACGAAGATTTTTACAAGCTGGGTACTTATTCTGTGAAAGTATAATTTGTATCGCAATCGACAGAGTCCACAAAACGGCGCGCGCATATAAGTCGGTCGAGAGGTATTCGGAAAAGAGGGGTAAGCCGGCTGTAGTTCCGTTTCGACATATTTCAAAGATTTAGTAGCTTGCCGAGCCTAGTAGAAGCAGTCACGCGTCCGACTAGTATCCAGAGTGTGAGCCACAGCCCGAAGCAGTCCACGACCGTCTCGAGCTTTGCCGAAGGAGTAGGATCGGAGTTTGGGTAAATATTGTATATCGGATATATTTTTTAAGTACCCCAGGTGTGATTTGCGCATGATCCAACTATAGCCGTCAGCTGCCCATGTTCACTTTATTGCGGCGCTGATAATTTTAGTCGTGTTTGAGATCCGATACGAACCACCACGTACGCCGAGTGATAGCCCGTGACCGTCAGACCAGTATATCAGATCCGTTTTCTTTCATCTACCATCTTGAGTAGAATTTAAACATTTAGTGCGCAGTCGCCACCCAGGTTCGAAACCCAGTTAAAGGCAACTAAAGCCTGACTTTCTGGCCCCGTTACAGGGGTCACCCTATTTGAGAGGTTTTTCTTCATAACTGCCCGAAAAAAGGGCCTTTTTCCACTAAAAAACCAAAAAGGTGGGCCGGCCGGAAGAAAACCAAAGTTTGAAAAGGAAAGGAAATAAAAAGCCCTTAAAAGGATTTAATGGTATACCGAGACCGTCATTTTGATAAGCAACTCGAAAAGAGAATCAATATGCCGAGGACCCCGTTTAATAGGTTTTCGGGGGTGTAGAACCTATTACCGTAAACCTTTCCTTTCGGGGGTTAACGAGATACGGGGCGAAAGGAAAAGCAACCGTACGATAAAACTGTTTGAAATTCGTAAGTAGTTCCCCCGGGAATAGAACCGAATCCGTTAAAATTACCGACCTGCCATTTTTGACAGATTGTCCCGGCTCAGAAGAGGAGGGTCCGTGCGATACCCCTTCCTTTAAACAGTGGCAAACCCCCCACCATCCGTTCTAAGGGAGGAAAGGTTCTCGTGAGCACCAGAAGAGGTTGATTTCCCGGGCCTTGAACCAAGGAGACGGGCAAAGAGTTGAGTTTGCCCGTCAGACAAGAAGACGTCCCGAGTTCAATTCCCCCTCCGAATAAAATAATCCACCACAATGACCACCACAGGGCCGGCCACCCCGCCCCCTGAGTCCATGGGGAAGTGACACCCGGCCGTCGGATGGGGTATACGGGCTTCGCTAGATTGCTGGAAACAACCCATGGGGGCTGAAGGCGAATCCGGTTTCTCCGGAAGGACAGCATCACCCGCCACCGCCCAAACCTTTCCGTTCCCCGACGACCCGGGTTACGACCCGCACCGCCGCCGTATTACCCACAATCACGGACGGGCACTGGAAACCGATCAGGCCCTCTCATACAGGGACCCAGGAACAGGCCCCCCATACCACGGTGAGGGATGGCACCATTAAGGGGTGAAGGACCTTTAATGGAAAACCCCCCCTCCCGCCGCCCCCCCCTTCCCGTTGGGAAGAATGTTGGTTAGAAAACGGTCCGGGAATGGGGCTTAAACCGCCTTTCGGATCCCCCTCCACTAATGGAAGATTTAACCGCCTTCGGCAGGAACCAGGCCGAAAGGGACGGAGCCACATCACCGATCTGCAGACCCTGATTCGCCGTAGGGGGGAATTCCCAGGGGATTTAAAACCCCTTTTCCCCCCTTCACCCAGTTCCGAGGGAAAAGGAGGACGGTTCAACAACGTTGGCCGAAAACCGACCCTTTTGTGGGCCGGGGATCGAAAAGCTCGAAGGAACGGCGGCCCAAACCCGGCCCCCAAAGCCCCCCAATTCACTAGGCGCCCAACTAACCCGCCCCTAGGGCCCAGTAGTCCCCAGTCATGAGCCAAGCGGCCCGAACCGCCGCCCAAGGAAACCGGGGGTATTGGCGATGGGGCAGAAGGATTTAAAACCAATCAGCCCCAAGGATATTCTGCCCGTCGGGCGGAGATCCGTGATTGCCCATGCCCACGGCCAGAAAACCCTGGGGGGCCGCCCGGCTTGATGCCGGGCACCGCCCTGATCACCCAAGCCAACATCGCTACCCCACCACCGACCCTTCCTCAAGCCTGGGCCCCGAACCTGATTGAACGGGGTAAAACTCCAGGTCGGGACAGGTTTGCCAGGGGAATCTGCTGGGTAAACCAAAACTTGCCTACGGTAATGGAAGGAGAAATTACCGTCCCCGGATTTCGTGGAATCCGGGGAAATTCGGGAAATTTTTAAACCCCGAGGGTCATCCGATATGGTCCTAGGGAATGGACATATTGAGGGGAAAGGCGTTTGGACTCAAACCCAGGAGGCGGCCAAATCTTCAAAAACCCCCTTGCAAAAGGATGCCGGCCCATACCATGCTTTTCCCATTGGGATTGACCAAGACGGCCTTACACTTTCCAAAGAAAGGCCACTTAACAAAGACCCTATAGGTTACCCATTCAGGAAATTCCTGGGGTAACCTGGGGAACCTGGTCCGTCTCCCAAATCCGACCAAAACGTAAAACCCCAAACCGGGAATGAGGAACAATACCAATTACAGAATGCTGGGGAACATCAAAAACCCGTGGGTCCGCCAGTAGCCATTCGGGATAAGCCGGGTTCCATGGTTTAGAAAGGGAATTCCCAAGAAGGATGCTTTTTCCCGTTGCCGTTCATCAACGCTTTTCCTGGAACAAACCGCCGCCATATATTTCCATATCGACTTGCGACAAATACCGAGGTCATTCAAGACAGTAAACCGGAGGCCCCTTCCGGGACCGGCCGGGACTTTCCAGTTCCGAGTTTCGTTCGGTCTCCACACCGCCCCTGCAAATTTCAATTTTCGGACCAAAATGGAATATTGCTTCGCATTTGCTGGATGATATCTGTTAGAAAACGTTGAGAAACCCGCTTAATTCAAGGAATTTGCTGCTAACCCAGAGTCAATCCAAAAAAATGCCAGTTTGGGAGGGAATCAAAGTATCCCGGACTTAAATGACGTCGAAGGCATCAGGAATCCCGAAAATGGCCGCATTGTGGAACAAACTCCCCAACGGCCGGGAAAAGGTTTTTTCGGTTGGTCATGGTACCGGGCGATTTGGGGCATTTTCTAAGAAGGCACCGTTGCACGAAGCCGCCCTTACGGGCCCGGTGGGAGCCTCCCGAAAAACCGCCCCACGGAAGCCCCTCCCCACCTGCCCCAACTTCGACGGCTTTTCCCTGCAGACCGACGATCCGATAAACAGGGTGGTCCGGCAGCCACAGAGAAAACGAACACCCGTATGCTAGCCGATCCTTTTAACTCCCCTGGGGGACCGAAAAGGAATGCCTACGATTGTTTTGGGGAATCGGGGCTACGCCCCTTCTTAAAGGTACCCCCCTTTTATCACCGACCATCTCTCCACTGGTTTATCAAAAAGCCCGGGCCCCCCCTTTTGGGCATGTTCCCCAACAATAAGGGGTTTGGAAATACCGTTTTAGGAGGGCTGAATAAAGTGGAGATGCCCCTTTAAAGTTTTAGGCCGGAAAGGGGGAAAATCGAAGGGGGGCCCCCGGAAAATAACCATCTGCACAGGGGTACAAAAAAAGAGGAAGTGAAGCCCCAAACCCCAAATTTTCCCAAAAAGATCCTTGTACCCCATTTTGGAAAAAACAACCCAAAATTTAAACCCTGGAAATTTTTTTAACGAAAAGGGTTTTGGGCAGGGATGCACGATAAAACCCACCCCCGGCCATAGGGGTTTCCAAGACAAAGGGTTCCCCGCCGCTATTCCCGCCAGGATGTTCCCGCGTACCAAAATGCCCCCGGGTTGGTTTCCCTGCCAGAGACAACGGATAAAACCAGCCGGCAAATGCAACCCTGACTAACCGCCAACCCCAGGTACTGCAGCCTGGTTGGCCCCTTTACCGAGGAAATAGTTCCGGTCGGAAAAAAACCCTTTAAAGGGTTCAGGGTCGGATCCCAAGGAAAGCGCCGGCCCCCAAACCTCTACGGGGGATCATTCCCGTTCGGATGCCAGAAAAGTCCCAGCGAAAACGGAACCCAATTAAGGGCACCGTTGAGAAACCAAAAACTTGGAATCAACCCTAAACCCCCAAAACAAAAACCCCCGGGGAAAAGGGCCAAAAACCCAAGACGTGATCGCCTTTCCAACCACCGGTGGGATTCACATTACCGACCACTTTTCCCTCAATCCCCCGAACCCCAATTCCCGAACGGGAGAAGGAAGTACCAAAGGCGATATACAGAAGGACCACTGAAGGAAATGAAGGAAAAATTTTAACCCCCAAATTTAAGCCAAAAACCCCCCAAAGGAGACGTTTGGATGAATCCAACCCTTCCCCAAACTTTACCACCAGCCGTCGCTACAATCCCGGGCCGAAAATTGTAGGGATGAAGAGCATCACCTATCATCAGCCGAAAATTTTGCCGCGAAACTGGCTCCAAAATACTTGGGTTCATACACGGTGACCAAGATTATCACCGGGGTTAAACCCCGGTGGGAAGGGTTTTACGGATCCATTTGAAGATCTTGCCCCCCATAGCCCAGATACCGGGTGAACTAAGGTGTTCCCCCGGAAGGTTTACGTCACACAGCCAGCCGCCCGGGGAACCCAGCCCGGGAGACCCAGCCCAAAGGGAGAAACGGGGACGACCCCCCGTCCCCCGGTGCAACATCCTTACTGTGTCCCGATGCGGATGTTCCCCCTGATGCCTGGAAACCCCGTAATGGATGCGGATCCAACATCCAATCCAGGAAGATTTTTTTTTATTTTGGATGACTATTTTTTCTAATTTTTTTTGACTGGTAGTGTTTTTTTGTTGTACAATGATCATTTGTACACAGTAATCCCTTTTTTCTCTACGGCAACCAGGCAAGGGGTTTATTTTGTTTTCATTTGGAATATTGAGGTCCACATTTGTTTCCAATTTGTATCGGTGGACCCACCCCAATAAAGGGGTTTGTTTGGTGGGGGAAATTTTTTTTTGGGGCCTTTTTTTGAAAATAAGGGACCCGATTTGGTTTACAAAAAGGTTTTTTGGTTTAAAAGGAAAAAAAAGTTTTTTTTTTTTTTAATAGGAAGGGGTGCGGTTACTTTTTCCCTATTTATAAAAAGCCCCCCGTGAGGAAAAAAACCCCAAAGAAAATAGGTCAAAATACCTTCGTTTTAAAACCGGGGTTACATCTACCCCCCTAAACGTGAACCCCCGGGGAACACGCGAAAAACGGGGCGATAAAATAGAAAACAGTATAACCTCCCCTAACTCGGAAAAAAATTTGATCAAAAAAAGCTGGGCAGTTCAAACGCGACGAAAATTATTCCAAGGCCCCAGCCAGCAGTCCAGTCGAGCCAAAAGCACACGCTACCGAGCTGACGTCACATCACGAGGATTCCCACTTAGGAGAATTCCACAAGCAGTGAGCGGAACACATTCAGTCATCCGATAGAAGCCACCAAGAACAGTTGAGTCGAGACAGAGGCGCACACCGCAAGCTGACGTCACAGCACGAAGGATTTTACAAGCTGGGTAATTATTCTGTGAAAGTATAATTTGTATCGCAATCGACAGAGTCCACAAAACTGCGCGCGCATATAAGTCGGTCGAGAGGTATTCGGAAAAGAGGGGGAAGCCGTCTGTAGTTCCGTTTCGACATATTTCAAAAATTTAGTAGCTTGCCGAGCCTAGTAGAAGCAGTCACGCGTCCGACTAGTATCCAGAGTGTGAGCCACAGCCCGAAGCAGTCCACGACCGTCCCGAGCTTTGCCGAAGGAGTGAGATCGGAGTTTGGGTAAATATTGTATATCGGATATATTTTGTAAGTACCCCAGGTGTGATTTGCGCATGATCAAACTATAGCCGTCAGAGGCCCATGTTCACTTTATTGCGGCGCTGATAATTTTAGTCGTGTTTGAGATCCGATACGAACCACCACGTACGCCGAGTGATAGCCCGTGACCGTCAGACCAGTATATCAGATCCGTATTCTTTCATTTACTATCTTGAGTAGAATTTAAACATCTAGTGCGCAGTCGCCACCCAGGTTCGAAACCCAGTTAAAGGCAACTAAAGCCTGCCTTTCTGGCCCTGTTACAGTGTCACGTCTATATTGACCCCTGGAGTGTATTTCTTCACTGAGACTGCCCGGAGCAAAAGTGGCCTTTTCCACTATAAACCAAAAGGTGGCGCCCGAGGAAAACCGAGAATAGTGAAAAGCCCCAAAGTTTGATAATAGGGGAAGGAACCCCTCTACAATATATACTCAAATATTTTCCATATTCTTTTAGGTTTAATTCTAAGAAAAATTAATATTAGCGGTAATAATTTGTTTTTCAAATGATCCAGGAAATCGGGATATTTTATTCTTTATTCTAAATAGAATGTTGTTTGCGTAGGTTGCCGGTTGAAAAAATATTTTGTAAAGTTGGACATGGATTTGACATTCACCACTCCTGTCAATCAATATTTTATTTGTGCATTATAAGTTCCTCATAACATTGTATACAATCATAAGTTAGTAAAAAGTGATAATAAAATGAACTTTCAATCGTATGAATTGTATTCCTTTTGCAAAGAATCACAGCACATTAAAATGTACCATAAAAATGTAAAATATCTAACATACCTAGTGAAAGAATCTGGATTAAATCCTGAGCAAGAAAACTATTTTACAAAGATTGGCAACATTCTGCGTGATATTGTGCCTTCTTTTGGACACAAATCTAATACTCAAAGAAATAAACAGGTGTCTCAGTATTATTTTTATTTGATGAAACACAGGCATATTGTTAAAAAACAGTTCTGTGTTTTATTCACCACTTAGGAAATAGGAGGTAGAAGTGGAATTTTAAGAATTTTAAATTAATTAATGATATAGAATTAATAAATTGTTGTAATATCTCCAACTCATAAAGTAAGTAAATAAAAAATACTGTCAATATAATGTTTGTCTAATCATATGATAGCTGTCATGTGCCGGGAAATTTCCACTTATTAATTTTACGTCTACATGTAATGTAGATGAAAAATTTTCGAAAATTTGCTGGTTACCATAGTAACAAATAAAACAACTGATTGGTTGAAAATGACTGGTATAAAATTTTCAGGTGAATATCATCCAACGTTCTGCATGGTATTTTCTAGGAAAGTAGTTGTTTTTCGCCTGTCGGTCTACCATTTGTTTCAATGTATATTGAACTTTTTGTGAAGACGACTTTGTGTGCTTTATGCATTTCATTTCTTATTTTATCCCCTTCATATGGCTTTTTCTTTCATTAAATATGCCCTTCGTGTAATCTGAGCCACTCCCACTGAGAAGGAATCTTTCATTAAGAATCCTATCGAAGTAGGAGGAATGTATGGAGTGTTTCTTTCTGTCACTAGGTGTCACCGGTTGAAGGTTATCTTTTCCGACGCACCTAAAAATGTTGTAAGGTGGACGGTGAATTTATTTATGTTGTGTCTCGTTTCCGCCAGAGCTCTCCGGATCTCTGGCTGGTGACTACTCCGTACCTATGAGGGCCAATAGCCTGAAACCGGTATGCGGATTGTTAGGCGGACACGATATAAATTAAACATAATCGAGCTTATCAGAAAGAAACATTTGCGAACACCTTCCATTTATATGGAAGTTTGCATGGATTGTCAGGTGAATATCATTCAACGTTCTGCGTGGTATTTGCTGGAAAAGTTGTTGTTTTACGCCTGTCGGTCTACCAATTGTTTCAATTTATTTTGAACCTTCTGTGAAGACGACTTTGTGTGCTTCATGCATTTCATTTCTTAAATTAACACTTAAGTTGAATGGATCGAACGTTTTCAGCACTCTGGATGAATCTAAGGGATTTCTGCAAGTTGCCCTTGATGAAGAAAGATCATATCTATGTTCATTTGCCACTCCTTTTGGCAGATACAGATTTTTGAGATTTCCTTATGGTCTTACTTGCGCTCAAATCTGTTTCAAGAACGAAGGAGTAAATGTGTATATTGATGATATAATTATCGCAGGAAAAAAACAAGAAGAACATGATAGAAGATTGGAAGAAGTTTTAGAAAAAGCTGCTATAGAAAATATTAGACTAAATAAAATGAAATGTAGTTTTTCAGTATGTCAAAGTAAATTGTATAAGACTTGTCATATCAGCAAGGATTATTACCAGACAACTCTAAGAAAAAGCAATTGAATAAATGCCTAGACCACAGAATGTAAAAGATTTACAGATATTTTAAGGACTTGTATCAAATGTAGGAATGTTTGTAGAAAATATTTCCGAAAAAACAGCAATATTGAGGTCTTTATTGAAAGAGGATATATATACTGAATTTGTATGGGACCAAATTCATGAAAAATTATTTGATGATTAAATTTTTTTTATGTGTCAGTCCATGTCCTAAGTTCTTTGATATTACTGGACAATTACAGTAGACGATTAAAAAATAGAATGGGGGCAACACTAATATAAAAAATAGACCGTGTGCCCATGCATCTAGAGCTTCAACTGAAACGGAGGTTAGATGCGCGCAGATAGAAAAAGAATTACTAGCGATATGGTTTGGAATTTCTAGATTCAGTCAATATATTTATCGAAAAGCATTCACTGTAGAAACAGACCATCGTCCTCTCTCACAAGTATTCAAAAAGCCTTTGAACAGTTGTCCGGCTAAACTTTAGAGAATGCGAATCCTATTGAGAAAATATGAATTTGATTTAAAATATTTACCAGTCCATAATCTATCGTTGCAGACAGTTTGTCACGAGCCTATATTATTGAGAAAATTTGATTTTGATTTAGAGTCCCAAGAATTTCTAATTTCAATGAATTTGAATGTAACAGATGAAAAACTTAATGAACTAAAAAGAAACACTTATTCAGATCCAGAACTGAAAAGAAGTCATTATAGATGATTGGCCAAAAAACCTTAGATCAGAACCTGACTATATAAAATTCTATTATAAATATAGAAACGAATTGACGACGGCAGACGCTCTTCTGTATAAGGGACAGAAATTAATAATCCCAGAAGGGAGTAGAAAATATATTATGAAAAAACTTCATTGTGGCTATTTAGGCATAAGAAAGTCAATAGAAAGGTAAAATAGCCCTGATATAAGGATTTTAGGAATATTATTCCGTGTCCGGTTCGTGAATGGGATTTTGTAAATGAGAGTATTAACTCAGTTGAGGAAGTTCTTATTTTTTTTAATGGAATTAACTTTGATGATGATGAGAGTCCCAATTGTAGCCATATGGTTACGCCTTCCTCCAGCTGAGTTGATGCTCAGTCAGTTGCAGAAACAGGATAGTGGTATCATTAACGGGTTGGCCTAGATATAGGGGCGGTGCGACGTATCAACGTTGGAGTTAGTTCGCACACGAGATATTCAGGACACCTAACCGAGTGGGACGTGGAAATAGAAGCATATGTGTAATGTTTGTCACTAAGAATGGAGTTATACGATTGATTTTTGCACTATAAGGGTATTGATATGGTGATACCGATTGACCAGCAATTTATTTTAGTTATATTATGAGTAAATACCTGAGCGACCAAGTTTTGCTCGGGCGTTTTTTCTCTGTAAAATCGTGTTCATTCAGTAAAGACGCCTATATAGATAAACTTAAAAAGGAAAAGCCTACCAAAATACAAAAAATTCCATCCAAATCGATAGAGCCGTTTCCGAGATACACGAAATATATCTATATATATATATATATATATATATATATATATATATATATATATATATATATATATATATATATAATGTGAAAGTGGAAAATTGTTGTCCGTGAGAAATTATGGAAAAGGAATTTGTGGCATAATGGACAGATGATTAAATTAAAGAAAAAAAGCATCCTCAAGCGAGACTCGAACTCGTAACCTTAAGCTTGCCGGGCTTACGCTCTACCGATTGAGCTATGGAGGCTATGAGAATTGACACACACTCGTGAACACTTTACTTCCTTCAATTTGATGTGATGTTGGAATGAATCGAAAAATCGAACGTACTTATCAGTGGCGGTCGAGACCCGGTACCCATTCACCCAAACATCATCGTCGAAGTGGCGATTTCAGTAGAAGTTCTAGGAAGAAAAAAAAAAGATGGCTGACACAGTGGTACACTCCTCAGAAGGCTCTGATAAAAATGATAATTTCACCTTTAAATGTTGTAGAAAAAAGGCTAATACAGTATACTATGTGTGTGAGAAGTGCTTAAGTGTGTTTCATAAGAGCTGTTTAGGACGTATTAAAAACAAAACATTTATTAGTGGAAACTAATCTGCAGTGAGTACCTAATAGTGGATGAATCTACAAGTGAGATAAACTTGCTCCAGAGTGCAATAGAAGAACTAAAATATGAAAACTCTCAAAAAACGGATTACATCAATAAAATGAAGCAAGAATATGCAAATTTGTTATGTTATGTTAGATCTTTCAAAAATAATATTAGGAACACATCTCTGGTTGTCCACCCAGGATCAAAATATGAAAGAACCAAGTTTATGATGTACAATAACTTGATACACTTTTTTTCCATCAAATCATGGAACAATATTGTTGTCAAAACTATATCTCCAAAGAACTTAGCTTATTTCACTAATAACCTTAATGACACTCCAAATACTTACATCTCAGAATGCAATGTAACATTCTCAAATAATGAACAGAACAATTTAAACCCTTCAAATATTATTGGAAATGATTTTTTAGACGTTTCACATCCACAAAAAACGACCACATACACTCAATGTACAATCCATACAAAATAAACTAGATGATCTGTATTTACTCCTTGAGAGCCATAACTTTTCTCATGTTATTTCAATTACTGAACATTGGTTAAATAAGGATCAACCTATATATATATCCCAAACTACACCGTAGTCTCTATTTTTTGCAGAACAGAGTTTAAGTGCGGTGGTACTTTAATCATGGTACGCTTGAGGATGCTTTTTTCTTTAATTTAATCATCTGTCCATTATGCTACAATTTCCTTTTTCATAATTTCTCACAGACAATAATTTTCCACTCTCACATCATATATTTGGCTAAATCCTATCAGTGGGTGGAGATCATCCTCCTAGAACATCTACTGAAATCGTCACTTCGACGATGATGTTTGGGTAAATGGGTATCCGGTCTCGACGGCCACTGATAAGTACGTTCGATTCTTCGATTCATTCCAACATCACATTAAATTGAAGGAAGTAAAGTGTTCACGAGTGTGTGTCGATTCTCATAGCCTCCATAGCTCAATCGGTAGAGCTTAAGCCCGGCAAGCTTAAGGTTGCGAGTTCGAGTCTCGCTTGAGGATGCTTTCTTTCTTCAATTGAATCATCTGTCCATTATGCCACAAATTCCTTTTCCTTATCTATATATATATATATATATACAAGGATTGCTCGTTTGAAGTAATAAGATTGAAGTTGCTAGACCACTAGTGATTTTTCATTTTAAAAATATAGTCATAGTGAGAAATTGCCATAATTGGAATGAAACAGTTGATTTGTATAACCTATACCTTCTGAATTTTCTGTGGAAAGTACCTTCCCGTTTTTAGGCATATAAAGTGTTGAATCAGACGAGGTACGATATCAGGTTTCAAGGTGGTATGAAGACGACTCTGTCTATTTGTTTCTTTACTCAAATAATAAAAACCGGTATCTAGTACCAAATTACTGTAATTGAAGCTAGCAGTCATTTGGAGATTTCAGAAAGTATCTTACACCAGACCCCTGAACAACCGTATCTCCATCTGTTGTTACCCTGGTGCGTGGAGTAATCCACTAAAACAAACCTGGTGTGGAGATTCAAAGTTGAGATAGGAACGTATTCCTGCTATAAATAATACCATGGCGTCATAATTAACGTTCATTTCTAGGGATAACAGGTTGATAAGCATAAAGCAGTCGCTCCCCAGCCAACCGGAGAAGCAGCTCACCGGCCTAGCAACAGCTCTTCGAGGTTTTAGATCGCACGTTGCACCGAATGTTCTAAGTTATTGAGGGACGAATGGCGCAGGCCAGCAAAGAAGGATACATTTGGGAATCTTCACGGAAAGAGGCTGAGAGAATTAGTTGTGATCCAGCAAGAACCTACCGCGACGCCAGCACACAGCAGACTCTTTGACGTCACCGTTCAAGGACCCGAAATAGGTAGTTATAATATCCTGAGTATAAGGTATCGAGGAAAGTTACGAATTACGAAAACGGCCTTTTGCGCACGAGCATCGAGTCCGGCCACGAGAGAAGGAAAAGAGGCCAGAGCCCGCTTCAGAACGTATCGAGGAAATCAGTACCGATCCGAGTAATTTGACAACTACCACGCAATAGTCCGGAACAGTGAGTGCACGCGAACATAGTCGAAAGTGACTTCAAAAACGGCGAGCATGAGGTAGTTGAGGAAACAGTTCGAGAGCATATCTTGCGAAAGTTATATAATTATCAAAAAAATCGAAACTAACAGTTTGTAGGTTAGAATAGGGAATTCCGGGATCGGCATTTGTGTAGTAGCATTGTACTAACAGTTGTAGGTTAGAATAGGGATTCGGGTTCGATTGTGTAGTCAGCATAAATATCGTAAAGCTGTCAGTTGGCAGGGCATCCTTGTTCTGTCACTAACAGTTCGTGTAGATAGGGATACGGTTGTTCTTAGTTAAATATCGTAAGCTGTCAGTTGGGCTTGGGCACCCTTGGTCTCGTCATACTAACAGCTTCGTGAGTTAGGAATAGAGAACACCAGGAATGCAGCAAAGTTCAGTTATTTGAATATTATGAGCTGTCAGTTGGGCATGGGCATCCTTGGTCCTGTCACACTAACAGTTTTGTAAGTTAGGAATAGGGACTTGTGTAACCTATCAGTTCGGTAAGAGCATCCTTGGTCAGCTTTGCAGTGCAGATATAGCAATAGGGGATGAAATACCGTTAATATAGGGAACGTTCGATGAAATCGAAAGTAACAAAAAAACCCATAACGTTGCGTTGATTATGGCTGTCTGTAAGCTTGCATCCGGTACCCGCTTTTCTGCCTAGTCTTCGAGCTTAGCCACCCTGTATATTGATGATTGATTTATTAATTAGAATAAAGTTGACATGAGTAATTTGTGTCCAGTATTTTATTTACTTAGTTCAGTACTTTGAGTACAACTTAGTTCAGTACTTTGAGTACAACTTAGTTCAGTACTTTGAGAACAACTATCAACGTGATCGGTCTGTAGAACAAGTCGTGTTTTGAAATAGCTCTGATTGTTTATTAATTTGTTATAGTTAAGTTAGGTATAGAAAGCCAATTTATCTCTCGGAAAGTACACTAACCTAATAATCGTATCTGAACGGAAATAGCCCATAGATCATATTATCATCAATAAAGTTCAGAGAAAAATAATTGATTTAAAAAAACGCAACACTTGCACGTCCATTCGGTATTTAGTAGATTGTAGACAAAAATGAAGCAAGTTTTGAATTCTCGACAAGATAGTGTCTTCTCTCTCATTTATCAAAATTATCATTGTGCTTGGGACAATCAAAGTATCTTAGTATCAAAGTATCTTTGTGACAGTGTAAACCCTACAGGATCACCTCCTTTAGGCAACAAACAATACTACTAATCGTTCCTTCTCATTATTTCTGCTAAATATCCAATCTATAAGAAGTAAAACAGATGAACTATTAGTGCTTCTGGAAGATAGAAAAAACCAAATATTGTTTTATTGACAGAACACTGGCTAGTGGAAGATAAACCATGTCAGTTAGAAAAGTACATGATATTTTCCAAATATTGTAGAAGTAATGGGTATGGCGGGACCATGATATTATTCGAAGAAGTTTTTTTCAATGAACATAAACCTCAGAAAGTAACAAAATACAATCATTTGTCAGTTGGAAGAGATTTTGAATGCTCGATAAGTTATCTTAAAATAATGTATCTGTTTGTATTGTGTTTATATAGATCTCCCTCTCTGGATGTTAATTTATTTTAAGATCATGTTGAGCTGATACTGAATGAACTCCCGATCAAATCGTATTTTCTGTTATGTGGAGATTTCAATATTGATTATTTGAACAGCGATTCTAATGTTACACAATCTCTTTCGAGTATAATCAACTCGTTCGATTAAATTATGCATGTTGATTCAAACACTAGTGTTAGTCAATATTCATCGTCCTATTGATTACATCTGCGGCAATTTTGATACAGAAAAGTTTTGTGCTCAGTGATTTCCTCTGGACTTTCTGATCACAACGCCATCGAATTTTCAATGCCCATTAAAGACTTTGAAGTCAAAAACCACAAATTTGGCCGACTCTATAGCAGTACAAACTATGATGGTTTTATCAAAATTGTCTTGACCTCGATTGGGTAAGTATTATGCTTCATAGCGATCCCTTCCTGGCTTTCTATAATCAATATATCAATATAGATGTTTTCAATAGGTCCTTTCCCATTCAGAAAATTAAAATGAAACGAAAGAAACACTAGATAACACAGGGAATTATAAAGTCATCGAATAATTTGCGCTCTTTACATTATATACGGAAATTCACTAACAATCCTTATTTTCATAAATACTGTAGTAAATACCGCAAAATACATAGAACGGTGCTCAAACTCACAAAATAAAATCACTTCAAGAATAGAATAGACAAATCAAACAACAAAATGAAAGAAACATGGTACTTATTGGACCTGAGGGACAAACCCAAAAAAATTAATGATTCAGAAATTCCAATTAGTGCAAATGAAATGAATGAATTCTACTGCTCAATTGCCAAATAAGTTAACGAGAACACTATAGCTCCACATGACCCACTAGTACATCTTGAAGAGAACGGAAATTATGATCATTCAATACTATACGATACAAATATTGACGAATTGTTGGAAGTAATGAAAGAAATAAAAACAAAAAGCAACTGGCTTTGATGACATTTCCATAAAAATTTCCGATAACCTTCCAAGAGTTGCTCTCACTAATGAATCTATCGATCCGTTTCCATCTTTTAAAAAAATGACAATAGTAATACCATTACATAAGGGCGGGAACCTAGATAATCCCTCAAATTTTAGACCAATCTCCCTCATTCCTACCCTTGCAGAAATTATTGAAAAACTTGTCAAAGAAAGACTCAATGAGTTCCTCAGCTCACACAAAATCAATTACACAAATAAATTTTGGGATTCCAAATGGAAAGTACACACATGATGCAACTTTTCCTTTCTACAGAGCTTTACTCGGACATAAATGGCGGAGATATTGCCGCAGCAGTTTCTGTGACCTAACGAAAGCTTTTGACTGCGTGAATCACAGAATACTCTTGCGAAACTTCATCACTATGGGTGTAGAGGAGTAACTTTGATTGTTTGAGTCGATACCTCACAGAACGTAGCAAGTAGTGAAGACCCACGAAATTTCAAGGACCAATGAGATAGATTCGAGTGTGCCGCAAGGATTGAGTTCTAGGTCCAATTCTGTTTTTATTATACATTAATGATTTATGAAATCTCAACATTTCTGGTGAATTAACATTATTCGCAGATGATACCACAATTTTGTAGAAGAGTAAGACCGTTGAAGATCTTAACGAGAAAATATGCGATTTAAAAATGGTTAAGTCTTGGTGTGATTCAAACCTTTTATTATTTAATATCTCGAAAACAAATATTGTCTCCTCCAAATGTACTCTTCACGATGTGAACTTAGAAAATGATATCATTGAAAATAAAGATTGGACCGGATATCTGGGTTTGAATATTGACGAGAAACTGAAGTTTGATATACACATAAAACAAGTAAAAAAAAATCAGAGTAATTGCTAGGGAGCTTGGAGAACCTAGTGCTAAAACAGCCTTCACGCTCTGTTTGAATCTCATTTGAGGTATAGTATTCCTTTCTGGGAAATGTGTAGCTTAAATTTTCTGGACTCGGTCCCCAAAATTCAGAAAAGGGCCATCAGATAAATTGGTAAAATTGGACCACGCGATTCATGCAGGCAACTATTCATTGATATGGAGATACTGACTGTTGTAGTTTTTTTATTTTGGAAACTGTTTGTCTTATAAGAAAACATATTTTGAAATTCGAAGTCATTTCTTCTCATTATTCCTCAAGACTAAGCTCTAGGAATAATTTGAAATTACCCTTACCTTCGTCCTCTCTGGTCAAGAATTCGTTTATTTATAATGGAGTTAAGATGTATAATTTGCTAATCGAAGTCAAAGACTCTAATGTAGATAATGTGGGTTTTAGGAAAAACATAAAAAATCTACTGTGTAGAAGACCGTATTATGTTCTACAAGAATTTTATAACGATAATCTGTTTATAGTTTAACTATTTTGTATTGTATATTCATTTATATTCCATATTGTATTTATTTATATTCATTTATATTTTATATTGTATATTTATTCAGTTATCAATCGTATATACTCGCGATTTTATTTTTTTGAACCTATGATTGAATGTCAAATATATTGTTTTATATACCTGTATTTTAAGCTTTGTCAACAAGATTATCATCTTCGGACAATAAAGTATATTTGTTATTATTATTATTATTGCGCAGCTAACACTCAGGTATCAAGCGCAATCAAGGGCAAGTTGAATCTGCCCTTCTTCCACGTTAAGCTTTGTCAATACTATAGTGACCCCTATAGTGTTATTTCAATCACTATGGCTGCCTGGAACAAGTGGGTTTCCCACTATAATAGAAAGTGGTGCCCGAGGCAATTCCAAATTTTAGAGAACCGCGCCAAGATCAGATTGAAGGGGAAAAAATACCCCTTACAAATTTGGTGCCCGAATAAGCCATCGACATGTCACGTTTGAAGAGCATCTCGTTAACCTGCAGAAAGTGTTCTATCGCCATCGTACTGCTAACTTGAGTCAATTCAGAAAAGTACCAGTTTGGGAGGAGATCACTCAACTATCTCGGACACCTGGTGACGTCGGAAGGCATCAGAACTGGCCCCAAAAAAGTGGCCTCGATTATGGAACTGACCGCTCCTACCAACGAACGAGGATTGAGACGTTTCCTTGGAATGGCCTCATGGTACCGGCATTTTCTGAAGTAGCAGCAACATTACACCGGGTATTGAAAAAAAAACGCGGTTGGTACTGGGCACCTGGACATCAGGAAGCTTTTCAGAAGCTTGCCTAATGGAAACTGCCGCCCTCGTCTGTCCCCGACGCGGAGTATGTTCCTGCAACAGTATGACTTCGAGGTCAAATACCGTAGAAGAGGCACATGGCGGCACGTCTGTTTATGTATAGGAGGATATCTCTTTGTCACATTTCATATATATATATATATATATATATATATATATGTATATATATATGTATATATATATATATATGTATATATAAATATATATAGGGGCTTCGTAGCAAAAGGTAACAGGGTGTATAAGGACTATGGTCGAACGCTGATTTTTTTTTCTTCTCTTCATTTGTATACGGGAACTTGTTAATTTTTTTTTAGACATATATATATATAAATATATATATATATACAGGGTGTAACTGAATAAGTGTAAAACATTTAAGGAGGTGATTCCTCATCGAAAAAAAATAGGTTTAAAAAATTTTTTTTTTCTTCTCTTCATTTGTATACGGGAATTTTTATAAAGAAACTTCATTGACATCCCTTGTTAAATCAGCCCTTAAAGGGGTATAAAATTTGTATAACAATTTTTTCATAGCACTGAAAAGTTACAATATTGAAATTAACCTGAGGGGTTTTGTACTACCAAAAGACACTTAGCAGTAATTTATTTGGTTTACCCCATGGTTGTAAGGTGAAAAACGCAACCTAAAATTTATTTCCAATGTAACTTTTGTCTTATTATTTGTTTACCATTCATTTCCGATAGCCTGTTTCATTCTAAACAAAAAATGTTCTTGGGTTTTGCCCAAAATAAACCAGTAAGCAGCAAAACATTATTTTACGAACAACTACAGAGATACATCGTCATAAATGCGAAAATACGAAACTAATCTATCTAGTAGGTCGCTATTAGCGATAGTGACAATTAAATTGGTATGACGCTGTCAGTTTGGGAATTTTCGAAATTGAATTAATACTAATTGTGTGTTGTTGTTCTGTTCTTAATTTGTTACTTTAATAATTCACTTGTTAATAAAATGGCATACACAAATGAGGAAATGGCTGATATGCATTACGTTTACGGTCTGTCGCAGGGGAATGGGTTAAAGCTTCTAGAAGATATGCTGAAATGTATCCCCAACGGCAGCATCCTTCACATAGAATATTTGCTCGACTTCATCAACGATTACGAGAATATGGTTCATTCGACAAAGGACGCAGGATTGTGGTCGCCATCGAAATACGAACACCACAGCTTCAGGAAGCAGTCCCTTAATTTGATTGAAGAACAACCTACTACCAGTACTAGAAAGATTGCTTTCCAGCTAAATGTTGATCATATGACGGTATTTCGAATTTTAAAGGAACAACTCTTATACCCTTACCATCTGCAACGAGTACAGGCACTGTTACCGCGAGACTTTCCGAACCGTCTTGAATTTTGCAATTGGATGCTGGAAATGATTAGAAGAAATTGTGACTTTCTGAAGACGATAGAATTACAGACGAATGTAGTTTTTCTCGGACAAGATTATTAATTTTCATAATTACCACATATGGGCTGATGAAAACCCTCACGCTATTGTCGAAACTAGCCATCAAGAACAGTTTTCTTAACGTGTGGCTCAGGTTATTGGGGATGATTTAATTGGGCCTCATTTCTACCTCCTCGATTAAATGGTGAGGCATACGTTCAATTTTTAAGAGAAGTGCATCCAGTACTGCTGGAGGAAGTTCCTTTGGGCGTCAGAAGGGATATGTTTTTATGCATGATGGGGCTCCCGCCCATTTTAGTCAAGTAGCACGTCAGCATTTAACTGAAACATATGCAAATCAGTGGATAGGTCGAGGAGGACCACATAAATGGCCGCTCGATCCCCGGATCTCAATCCTCTCGATTTCTCTATTTGGGGCCATTCACAGCATTTGGTATATCGTACTCCTGTTCGCGATGTAGAGGACTTAAGAAACCGCATCATCGATGCGTGAGGATAATCAGAGAGACTCCAGGAATATTTGAGCGAATACTGTGGCTCAATGCGCCGACGTCTAGACGCATGCGTAATGTTTGAAGGTAGACATATTGAACATTCACTATGATTTCTACATGTTGTGTGTTTTGTTATTAATAACTTAGTTTTGTTTATTACCCTTTAATCGTTTAATGCAGGTACTAACTACAAAATAACAATAAATCCAGTTCGCATTTATGACGATGTATCTCTGTAGTTGTTCGTAAAATAATGTTTTGCTGCTTACTGGTTTATTTTGGGCAAAAACCCAGGAGACATTTTTGTTTAGAATGAAACAGGCTATCGGAAATAAATTTTTAAATGGTAAACAATTAATAAGACAAAAGTTACATTGGAAATAAATTTTAGGGTTCGTTTTTTACCCTTACAACCATGGGTAAACCAAATAAATTACTGCTAAGTGTCTTTTTGGTAGTACAAAACGTCAGGTTAATTTCAATATTTTAACTTTTTCAGTGCTTGTGAAAAAAATTGTTATACAAATTTTATGTACCCCCTTTAAGGGGCTGTATCTTAACAAGGGATGCTCCAATGAAGTTTCTTTATATGAAAGATCCTATCTTTTTTTCGATGAGGAATCACCTCCTTAAATGTTTTACACTTATTCAGTTACACCCTGTATATACAGTGTGTTTCACTTCTCATGGAAACACCCCCGTATCTTCCGTAATTTGCGACGTAGAACCATACAATTTTCAGGATCGATAGATACACTAGAACTGAACTCACTGCACGGAAGGAGTCATCCTACGTGATATACACTGCACGCCAGCAGCGATGGAACCACCCATTTTTCCGGAAAATTATATTAGGGGGAAAAATTGCCCCGAAATTCCTTCGGATTCGTGTTCAGGATCCCCGAATTACTACTAATACACGAGTCTCCTGAAAAATTTTCAGTCCTGAAAAATTCTAATTTGTTTCAATTCTCATGGAAACACCCCCGTATCTTCCGTAATTTTCGACGTAGAACCATGAAATTTTCAGGATCGATAGATAAACTAGAAATGAACTCACTGCACAAAATGGGTCATCCTACGTGATATACACTGCACGCCAGCAGCGATGGAACCACCCATTTTTCCGGAAAATTATATTAGGGGGCAAAATTGGCCCGACATTCTTTCGGATTCGTGTTCGGGATCCCCAAATTACTACTAATACACCAGTCTCCTGAAAAATTTTCAGTCCTGAAAAATTCTAATTTGTTTCACTTCTCATGGAAACACCCCCGTATCTTCCGTAATTTGCGACGTAGAACCATAAAATTCCCAGGATCGATAGATACACTAGAACTGAACTCACTACACAAAAGGAGTCATCCTACGTGATATACACTGCACGCCAGCAGCGACGGAACCACCCATTTTTCCGGAAAATTATATTAGGGGCAAAATTGGCCCGAAATTCTTTTGGATTCGTGTTCAGGATCCCCAAATTACCACTAATACACAAGTATCGGGAAAAATTTTCAGTCCTGAAAAATTCTAATTTGTTTCACTTCTCATGGAAACACCCCCGTATCTTCAGTAATTTTAGACGTAGAACCATGAAATTTCCAGGATCGATAGATACACTAGAAATGAACTCACTGCACAAAGGGGTCATCCTATGTGATATACACTGCACGCCAGCAGCGATGGAACCACCCATTTTTCCGGAAAGTTATATTAGGGGCAAAATGGCTGAAATTCCTTCGGATTCTGTCAGGATCCCCAAATTACTCACTAATACACCAGTCTCCTGAAAAATTTTTCAGTCCTGAAAAATTCTAATTTGTTTCACTTCTCATGGAAACGCCCCCGTATCTTCCGTTATTATCGAATTATAATGACGAAATTCTTTGAATTGATGAATATCCCAGAATTGCAACTATTGACTCAATGGATTGTTAGTAGTGATATACACTACACGCCAGTCGTGAACAGTCAATATTTTCGAAAAAAAATATATTGTTGAAATTTCCAGGAGCGATGGAAATTTTCAAAATAAAGCAGCTTCCAATTAGTCTCATAAGGATACCCATACAAGAAAATTACCCGATGACTCTTTTGTGCAGCTAATAATGAGTTATGAATTCTCATAAGATACATTTTTCCAGTCTCTTTCTGATATTTCTCCCAACTTTCCTCAGTTCCTCTCGTGTTACCTCTTGGCATGCTTCAGTAATCCTCGCACGGAGATCATCATGAGTGAGCGGCCTATTCTTATAAACCTTGTTTTTTTATGTTCCCATTAAATAAAAATCCATCGAGGTTGAATCAGGCGACCGCGGAGGCCATTCTACAAGGGGGCTATTGGGTCCGATCCATCTCATAGGTAAATTCCTATCAAGCCACTCCCTCGTTATACTATAATTGTGCACTGGTGAACCATCCAATTGAAAAATCACGTTATTTCTCATAACCACAGGAAGTTCCCGCAATGCCTCTGAAAATTCATTCTCCAGGAAATTGACAAATAGTTCTCCATTCAGATTTCGATCGAAAAAATAGGGTCTTAAGATTCTATCATTCAATATCCCACACCATACATTGACTTTATGAGATATTTGATTTTTACAATTTATAACCCAATGTGGATTTTTTTCAGCCCAGAATCTCATATTCTGGAAAAAGATACCACTCCATTGGTGGTAAAAATCGCTTCATTGCTATATAAAATGTTCTTTAGGAAATTACCGTTATTTAGGTAGTTTCCTTGTGCCCATTAACAAAACTCCATCCGTCTGTTATCGTCTCCTGGATGTAGGGTGTGGAGAAATTTGGGTTTGAAAGCATGCATTTTATGCCTTTCCAAACACCTCCAAATTTTAATGTGGCTTATATTGAGCTGGAGTGATACATTTCTCAAACTTATATGAGGATCAGCTCGATAAGCCGCCAAAATTACATCATCTTCAATATGGTGCCTAACTAGTTTTCTATCCTTCGTAACTTGGCCGGTGCTTTTGAGGTGGTTAAATATTTTGAAAACTGTTCCTGGGCCAATTGAAGGTTCGTGCGGATGTCTTCTGTTGAATTCAGAGGCTGCTTCACGGTAAGACCTCTTACCTTCACCAACCAACAACACGATTTCAACTTTCTCTTCAACAGATCTAAGAACCATCTTCAGAAACGAAAAAAGCGGGAACAACGCAAAAACAATAAGAACAACAGTAATAATTAGAAATAATTCGTGGAAACTAGACTGGTGGTAATATTAAATTGAACGTCAAATACAAGTTGTCAGTAAATATCAATAAGGAATTGTTTTCCATGGCAATGTCAGGGCACACTCTGCTTTTGATTGACTTCAATCCTTTCAATTCGATGAAAAAATTATTTGTTCGTTCATTCATATGTAGATAACGATGGAGAAATAATATGAGATTTCGTATTTTGCGGTGAATTGTAAACATCAAATAACATTTCATGAAGTAAAAGTATGATGTGCGATCAAAATCTAAACAAAGAAATAGTTCATTTCTTTGAAAATTAATTTTCTGATGCGTTTGAAGAGTTCCTATGAATGTGGGGAAATATATGATTTTGTGGATGGTTCTGATTGATTCACATCGAAAAACAAAGTATACAAGAGCAACTCGAAACATATCAAGATAATACATGGGGAAACTGAGAAGAGAAATATTAGAAGGAGACTAAAAATGTATAATATTAGAGGGTGGATTGGAGAATATTATGTCATTCAAAATGCAATAATTCAACCAATCCTTCCCTGAGAAGAGAAATATTAGAAGGAGACTATCTTATGCATTACTGGAAATAGACATTTTTCACGAACCATCCGTAATTCATTTGAAATTTGATATTGCTGGAATCCAAGTTCAAAGTTATAAAAACATATTCTGGTCCGCGCAGAAAAATTGAATGATACATTAAAATTATTGTTATTGATATTCATGGAAAACCATTGTCCAATTCTTAATATTATGAACAGTAAGTGCGGAGTGCGGAGGTATAGCACAACTCACCTTCTGTGGGGAGAGACATGTGATAAGAAAATTAAGTTGATGAATACCAAATCCATATCGAATCTAGTGTTCATTTGAAATGAGATGTATTTGGTGCACATACTGATTTTAATGGCAGTTTGTTACTCCGTTTGTTCCATTCGATCGGAAGTGCATTGTATGATGTTTGGAAAAGTGGGTAGTTCCGTCGCAACTGAGGGATATATCAATCAGGGCAAGGCCACTTATTTGATAGGTGCACTTCCAGCATATCTATCAATCTAGAGGGTTTCAGAATTCTCGAAAAGAAAGATACGGGGGCGTTTCCATGAGAAGTGAAACAAATTATAACTTTTCAGGAGACTGGTGTATTAGTAGTAATTTGGAGATCCTGAACACGAATCCGAAGGGATTTCGGGCCAATTTAGCCCCCTAATAGGATGACTCCTTTCGTGCAGTGAGTTCAATTCTAGTATATCTATCGATCCTGAGAATTTTATGGTTCTACGTCGCAAATTACGGAAGATACGGGGGTGTTTCCATGAGTAGTGAAACAAATTCGAATTTTTCAGGACTGAGAATTTTTCAGGAGACTGGTGTATTAGTAGTTATTTGGGAATCCTGAACACGAATCCGAAAGAATTTCGGGCCAATTTCGCCCCCTAATATAATTTTCCGGAAAAAATGGGTGGTTCCATCGCTGCTGGCGTGCAGTGTATATCTCATAGGATGACCCCTTTTGTGCAGTGAGTTCATTTTCAGTGTATCTATCGATCCTGAAAATTTCATGGTTCTACGTCGAAAATTACGGAAGATACGGGGGTGTTTCTATGAAAAGTGAAACAAATTAGAATTTTTCAGGACTGAAAATTTTTCAGGAGACTGGTGTATTAGTAGTAATTTGGGGATCCTGAACACGAATCCGAAGGAATTTCGGGCCCATTTTATCCCCTAATATAATTTTCCGGAAAAATGGGTGGTTCTATCGCTGCTGGCGTGCAGTGTATATCACGTAGGATGACTCCTTTTGTACAGTGAGTTCAGTTCTAGTGTATCTATCGATCCTGAGAATTTTATGGGTCTACGTCGCAAATTACGGAAGATACGGGGGTGTTTCCATGAGAAGTGAAACAAATTAGAATTTTTCAGGACTGAAAATTTTCCAGGAGACTGGTGTATTAATAGTGATTTGGGGATCCTGAACACGAATCCGAAGGAATTTCGGGCCAATTTTGCCCCCTAATATAATTTTCCAGGAAAATGGGTGGTACTATCGCTGCTGGCGTGCAGTGTATATCACGTAGGATGACTACTCTTGTGCAGTTAGTTCAGTTCTAGTGTATCTATCGATCCTGAGAATTTTATGGTTCTACGTCGCAAATTACGGAAGATACGGGGGTGTTTCCATGAGAAGTGAAACAAATTAGAATTTTTCAGGACTGAACATTTTTCAGGAGACTGGTGTATCAGTAGTAATTTGGGGATCCTGAACACGAATCCGGAAGAATTTCGGGCCAATTTTGCCCCCTAATATAATTTTACGGAAAAATGGGTGGTTCCATCGCTGCTGGCGTGCAGTGTATATCACGTAGGATGACTCCTTTCGTGCAGTGAGTTCAGTTCTAGTGTATCTATCGATCCTGAAAATTTTATGGTTCTACGTCGCAAATTACGGAAGATACGGGGGTGTTTCCATGAGAAAAAAAAACACACTGTATATATATATATATATATATATATATATATATATATATATATATACATTGTTATAAAATGATAATTGGTAAAAACAATTTTGTTGTTAATCTTGCCCCGCGTTGGCGACAAATTGTAATAAAATGTTTGAATTGTGCAAACAATAGTTGATTATTTTGTCCCGCTTTGGGTTACAAATTCATATGACATGTGATAGATAATTATTTTCGCCCTGTATAATATATTGAAATGTAATAATAATTGTTAGCTAACGTCACTGTTTCCTCGTTACGTTGCTGCCAATTGTTATTACCCTTTCTTACCACGACTAAACTCAGTTGGTACGCCTTCTATCTCAGATAGCCGGTCCTGGAAATAGAGCCACTGCCCTGTCTTGATGTCTTTTCAATCCGTGTTTATAAGTAAGATTGTAGATCATATCATTTGTGGAAAATAAACCAAAATATCGAAAACAATTATTCCCTTTATTCAAGAAAACTTATATTAACCTGGCCTACGATAGATAACTTATACTATAATCAATTGACAAATTTTCATAGAAAAAAATGAAAAACAGTGATGTATACAGTATACATAACCTCACTTTTTCATTGAGGTTGGAAGAATTATTTTGTAGTTCAATACCCAAAATAAAATAGAGTTCTTCAGATAGACGAGATATGTTGTAAAGTGATTCAGTTTGTGATGTGCACTAAAAAGTTCATACCTGGAGCTGGAACTGTTACAATATATGCCAATAATATGAAATCCTTTTTCAATCTACTGCTCTCAGGGACTCTCCATTAGAAAAGGAACCATACAAATCCCAGAAATCAGCTTGGAAACAGTTTTTTGTGGAGTACATGAAAGGTAATCTTGTTTTCTCCTATTCATTTGTGTCGAAATTCTCTTGAAATTGAATTGGTTAGTTTATTTTAGACGAACTACCTTGTATCAGTGAAATTCTTGAATTTTCTTTCTCCTAAAGTTTTATACGTAGCGTTCTTTTCAAAAAATTGTTAATCTCCCTCTGGCTTTGTTTTTTCATCCCATGGATACAATTTTTGTTTTGTCCATTTTATTTGAATTTTCAAACTCGCGCACTTTCTTGTCACATTATCACTCTTTTGGGGTTATTTGAAAAAACTTATGAACTAAAATATTTTACCTTTTTTAAAAACTATATACAATATTCGATGATAATTGTCTTTGACATTTCACAGTTCTTATTTTTCCACAATTTCAAATCTTACATCTGACCATACTTTTCCCTGATTGGCTATTGTCATCAAGAAGTCTGTTGTTCTTCCATTGGCTAGTTTTAGTTAGATACAATTTCATATACTGTATGTTTCAAGCTTATAATTCTGTTGATCACATTTAGTTCAGAATGATTTTGTGAATCTAGACTTTTGTTGTATTTTGAACAATTATAGGTTGTAATCATTTTGACAATCTATGAAAATGATTGCATTAGAGTATTTGCATATTTTTACCTAACAATATTATACAGGGGCTTCATAAAGGAAATAGAATCTCAAAATATGTTAAAACAATATCTCATGAACTACTAACTATTAAGTAATTATTATTTTTTGTGGGTTTTTGATGAAATTATTTCTTTTTTCCCTTTAAAATATATTACTGGTCCTTCATAACATAACAATATATATATATATATATATATATATATATATATATATATATATATATATATATATATATATATATATATATATTGGATATAGAGATATGTAGACGTAAAAGAATCAATTTTTTTGGGGTTCTATGCGAGGTACAAACACGACAGGTAAGGTAGGGTAGGCCCAGGTTGGCTCATTCGTTTGCTTTATATACCGTCCGATTGCCTTTGTATATATCTATGAATTTTCTGGAGTAACTGAATATTATATGTTCATCGTTATGGTAGAAGTAAGAAGGAAAACAAGTTTTTTTTCCCCGAAGTGGAAAAGGTGTAACGAAGTTACTAGGATCAGGATTTTTTCAGCACAGCCAAAAGCACCAAAACAAGTAAAATGATATCTCTGTTATGAGTAAGCCTAAAACCGTCATTCATTCTGGGTTAGAAACCTTTGGGATAAGACTTGAATAAACCAACATATTCATTCCGGTATAAATAATACTTCCATCCTCTCTGGCGCCACGCTATACCGCTGTAATAATAACATACGCGTCCACCCATCCGCGTCCTAGCAACACCTCTTCGAGGTTTCAGATCACGCGTTGCACCGAATGATTCTAAGTGAATGAGGAGACGAACGGCGCAGGCCCAGCAAAGGATAAAAAATATTTGGAAATCTTCACGAGAAAAAACTGAGAGAATCAGTTGTGATCCAGCAAGTGAACTTACACCACGCCGACACAACCCAGCTAAGACCCACCGCGACGCCAGCACGCAGCAGACGCTCTGACGTCACCGTCGAAGGACTCGAAATAGGTAGTTATAGTATCCTGAGTATAAGGTATCGAGGAAAGTTACAAGTACGAAAACGGTCTTTCGCGCATGAGCATCAAATCCGGCCAGGAGAGAGGAAAAAGTGGCCAGAGCCCGCTTCAGAACGTATCGAAGAAATCAGTACCGAGTAGCTTGGCAACTACCACGCGATAGTTCGGAACAGTGAGTGAACGCGAACATAGGGAAAAGTGACTTTGAACCGGTGAGCATAAGGTTAGTTGGGGGAACATGTCGAAAGCATACGTCGCGAAAGTTGTATAGTTAGCATAAATATCATAAAGTGTCAGTTGGGCATGGGCATCCTTGATCAGGTCACACTAACAGTTTGTAGGTTACAATAGGGAATACCGGGATCGGAATTTGTGTAGTTAGCATGAATATCGTGAGCTATCGGTTGGGCATGGGCAATCTCAGTCCTGTTACAGTAACAGTTTGTAGGTTAGGATAGGGAATTCTAGGATCAGCATTGATTTAGTTAGTTGAATGTCGTAAGCTGTCAGTTGGGCATAGGCACCCTTGGTTCTGCCATTCTAACAGTTTGTAGGATAGAATAGGGAATACCGGGATCGGCATTTGTGTAGTTAACATAAATATATTTCATCATGGCCTGTGACGCAAGGGACCTTATCGAATTTGAATAATTGATTTTATTTCATTGCACGATTCTAAAGCTGCTGATAATTCCTTTTTCACAATTATTTAGCCTATCGATTCGTAAGATTCATCTCAATAATTTTGGTAGCAAAAACGGATTGAGTAACTTTTTCGTTCCTTTGAATTGAAGGGTTCAATTTTGGGCACATGATTCATATTGAGCCCAATATACTCTTACGAATATGAGTAAAGTACGCCCCCGAGTTATCTCGCACACTCCAGACCATGTAACGGTCGCTTACCGAGGCAAAATTACAAGAATGTGATGATGGTTTTACCACAGAACTGCTCGGAGATTCTGGAACCCATGAACGAGGGTATATAAGGTCAGGCGTATGATCAGTGATTCATTCTGTAAAAGTGAGTCATAGCAAGTTCGAGGTGAATTTAGTGCAGTGTTGTGCGCGATACATTCTAGTAATAAACTGTTATTGATTATTTTTATTGTCCGAATGCATTATTGTGTCGTGATTTCGAAGTGTAATGAACGAACTTTTAATTCTTCGAGTATTGTTTTAATGAACAAACTAACCCAGTTTCGTGACAATTATTTTTGACGTATCATCAAAAACAACATCCGGATATCATTCGCTAGCGTTATGAAGATAGATTCTAATATACAGAGTGATCTTTCCTCAATAATCATCCGTTTTCGTCATTATAATATTGTATTGGATATACAAATACAGATTCAGTTTTCAGAGAGATTATCTAAATATTATCTGGAGAGATAATCCAGAAGCAGAATTAGGTAATTTTCAACATTGAATTTCAACATAAGGTATGGCATCTTCCTCATTTTTAGTTTGCATAAGTAAGTAAAATCGTCTAATCTGATTCCTATATGAATCTTGTTTTAACTGGCTCTCAAGACGTATAAAGTATGATTTCGAGTACCCACTGGAATAAGGTTTTAGGGCAAAGACAAGCGAAAAGGCTTCTCAGCCCATCGCCAAAGAAAGCTAAACAGCTTCTCGAGTTGGGCAAGAAAGACTTGTAACTGGTAACGGGACTGCTCACTAGACAGTGTCCTCTGAGGTATCACCTCAAAAAAATGGATAGATCAGACAATGCCGTTACTGCAAGAACTTTTCTGAAACTGCAACATCTGCTTTGTGACTGCCAAGCGCTGTTTTGCAAAATGCTCAAGTTTCTCGAAGGGGTTTCATTAACGCTCTCAGACATCAGTTACTTGGTACCCAGGAAATTGATGCAAGGAGTTTCGAAGTCACGTAATCCCGAGTCTGGAATATATGAAGAGTAATGTACAAAAGACCTCATAGGTCGAGGTACAGAGATGCTGAATCTGCCATATCGACCCCCGACATTCTACAATGATTTCAATTAGAAGAAATTTCACCAAAATTCTGAAAGATGCATGTTTTCTTCAAAAGATTATAACAGACCTTGAACGAACCAAATCTCTCAGAATACCTTGTGCAATTTCTCTTCTGGTGAGTTCGAATACCACGTCAGAAATTGTATAATCATTCGGATCGAACAATTATTTATTATATTTCAAACGACTTCGATCCTCTTGGATTGTTAGATCCCATTACGGAATAGGAAAATGTCATCCTTCAAATACAATTTTAAACACTTTAATGAGTTAAGCTATTTTGTCATTAATTTTTAATAAAAATTAATCATTAATTGATAGAATTAACAATTTTAATGTGGGATTAAAATGGGATGAAAATACAAATACAGATTTAGACACCAGCATATTAATTGGGATGAATATATTCCAGACAATTTGTATACTTCCTGTCAAAGATTTCTCTCTCGATTGAATGAAATGGGCACTATTTCAATACCAAACACTCTACGGGTAGCATGAAAAAGGAAATTTCGATGTTTTTATAATGCTATGAATATTCATATGCAGTCGAAATTTGTATAAAATGGAAATTATATATGGGTAAAATTATTGCGTGCTAAGTCTGGCGAAGCGTCTTTGAAAACCATATGTATTGCTATATGGTAATTTTTTGAAGCCTTATTATTAGCAAAAAAGAAAAATAGATCACGATTGCATTTTGCAACTAGCCATTATGAGATATTTTATTTGACTGATTCTTCAATTGTCCCATTCTCGTTATCGGCCGAAACGTACACATTTGTTTCTAATATTCGGAAACTGTCTCATGTAGAGAAATGGCATCATATACGTTCAACGGATAATCTCGTGATATTGATCCCGTTGAACTCTCCAAATCATCACCATCTAGTAGCACTCAAACTTATTGTCTCAGATTTGCGATGAATTCCAGATCAAGTCCCGAAGCTAGATAAATTAGAAATTCAACAGTAGATAAATAAATAATATCAATACTTTGATAAAATTCATACATGCATAAACTTTTACAGATCGTTTGAGTCTCTCAAAACTCATAGGAGAATAACATTCCATCGTTGAATCCATTTATTGTCAGAAAATATATTTCACACTCACTATTTATTTCCAATCAGATTCTACATTAAAAACATCACAAATTGACGAAAATAAATTATAAAGATATTCGCAATCTTCCTTCAGGTCTATAAGCAACGCTTTCGGCAAAACTACTGGCCTTTCAATGGAAAGGAAGAAGTAATACGAGTTATTAGTAAATGTTTCAAAGAAAAACCCCTTAGAACACACAAAAGGTGATTTTCCTGATTTTTGAGTGAAACTATCTAGATTTTTCCTTGTGTGGAATTGATTATGTTGGCCCTTTTCAAATTAATCCTCTAAAGGCTGGTGGTACCTCTATGGAACCGCTAGACGTAAGGTTCAAAATGTAGGAGTATGTCATAGTATAATAGATCTAATTGACTTATTGTTGGGCTCCAAACAGGTGGGTATCTTTCGATACCACTTCTAATACGCTTGGGCATAATTCGATGAAATGTGTGAAAGTGATCCCATTAGGTGCCACAAATCATTTCAAAGTAGATGTTGTGATTTTTTCGTTAGTTGTTATACTTTCCATATAGTTTATTATAATTTAGTAACTTACTTAATTTTGTGTTTTGGTAAATACAATTAGATACAAATACGAATATTTGTTCATGAATATTTCAATGCTTTTATATAGTTATTGATCAAATCGGTCAACGACACTAGAAAATTAGACTGCCTGGAGAGTATAGCTATCCACAAAAACCATAATAAAAATTTACCTAATGAAGATAATGGGTCCCCACAGAACTATCAGGATCCCTTTAGCGACTTGAGGAACAGTAGTTAGAATAAAATAACCCAATTAGAAACAGCAGGTATAAAGTGTAAGATAATGTTACCATTTATTTAGGGTAGTTAACCTACTGATGATGATAACTTAGTTATCGAAATGCGCATATAGGTGTGAAGTGAGTGAGTGTGGTGAATTGTGCGATTTTTTCACCCAATATCTCAGTCAATCCATAACAACTCAACTTCATGCTGTCTATGAATATTTAGTGAAATTCCAAAATATCACTCATCGCGATTTTGCCGACTAATTTAGTTGATATGGAATATTCTGATGCAATTGATCAATTTTGAGTCATGATTGCTACGCTGGATGACCTCACTTGCTTGGTAATATACATAATTGTTCAATTGTGACGAGCACTGGATCATTAACGAGTACTGGTACTGAGATAGACTTGCAGAACACTCCACTTCATTTTACGTCACGTGTCAACTAAAGTTGACATTTGCATTTTGACACTTAATATTATATTAGAGTCCGTTAGTGTCAAAATTATGTGTTTCATATTATGTTGAATTCTAAAATGCCAAATGGACCCGAAGGAGTATGCCCAAGGGAAATTTCGAAAAATAATATTCCAGAATTGAAATAAGGCAAATAATGTAAATGACGTGTTCAGTCAATCATTGTGGAGGTCTTCGATAGAACGATATCCATTTTCTATCGAAGAAGTTGAACAGAATGGTTCAAAATCAGCACAGAAAATACCCGCGTGGAGACTAACAGAGAAAACGCAAATTTGCTACAACAATGGGACTGAATCAGAACATATATTTTGAAGTAATGAGGAATGAAGAATAAGTAATTTTTAATAATACTTCTTGGTATTATGAACTATACAAGAGCGAGGAATGTTAATCTCAGCGTTTGAAAAATACAATAATTCGAATGAAGAAGCATTCATAAGCGAGTCTGTTATGTAAATCATAAAACAATTAATACACTCCTCATATTCAAGTATATTTAGACATAAAATATAAAAACTTGAGAGGTGTCAAGGGACACCCGGATGGAACGAAGTTCCTTTCGATTAATTAGTGAAGGAATTGTATTTTTTTTTTTTAAGTTATAATCAAAAGCGTTCAGAGAAATTTGAACTCTTCTCCAATTTTTGATTGAAGAGTTTGAGGTTTACAGAAAAATAAAAAACTGTTTTGTGTTTTCCAGTGAATAAATGTATTTGTAATTTCTTTCTCTCACGATATTCTCTACATCTTTGTGCATGTGTCTTTTTCCCTGATGTTATAGTTTGTACCTCAGTAGTCGATGCTTTAGTTGATTCGCTATTGGAATAAAAAGCAAAAAAATTGTACATATACATACACACACCTATACAGGTATCAGCTACACTATGGCAACCCAAGCATATTCCGAACTTGTGGCACATTTGATAATATACTAGGTGGAGGTAGTGCTCTTTCTAAGAAATATTTAGCTATTTTTATTTCTTAAGTACACCCCGTTTGACAAGATATATTGATGTTCCACACTACGGCTACCTGAGCCACAATGTTGTGTGTACAAGTTATGTGTAAAGAGTTGTCATAGTGTAAAATTTAGTAGCCATAGTGTCGAAAGTTCGTGAGGTGTGTGAGAGCGGTGTTGCCACATTTTATTTACTTTTTACCACGCCCACTTACTTACGTACACACGACTCTGTGGCTACTACCAACAAGTTTATTTTGCTTCTGCGCAGCGAACAGTCATTTCGTTAGTCGGAACATAAGCGAAAATTTCTTCTCGTCGATACCAATGTTCATTATTGCGGCTGAATATCAGAAATTGGATGTTGACAATTGAATTTTAAATAATCAGAGTTGAATGTTAAAGGATGAAACATGAAGTTTAATGCTCAGAATATTGAAATTTTTAGTTGAATAAAAAGTATGAAAAAATAAATTTTGTAAAAAGTCAGATTATTCTTTGAAATGAAAATTTCGTGGAATCAAACTGATGATTTCATGAATGAGCCCTGATTCCAAAACTGATTGTGAATTTTACATGAAACTTGGGGTAAAAAAGGAAAAATGTCGTTCGAAATAGCAGTTTGAGAAAGTTTTCGAAAGAAAAAACATCTACTGTCTTATATTGGGATTAAAATTCGAATAATTGAATAAAAGCGAATTTCATGGAAAACTGCTGTGGAATGTCAAATGAAAGCTTATGTGATGCAGAACCCATTCATATATATGAAAATTTTAAAATAAAAATACATAAACTGCAATTATAGTTGTAACAAGTGTAATCACAAATAAATTCTTTTATATCTGTAATGTATCAATTACTCCTTAAATTCGATTTTTTTTGGATAATGTATATCTACTAATATAGGAAATTTCGATTCAATCAGTTTTCTCATATTAGAAGTCTCAAGTCGTTAACACTGAGTGTTGGATGTTATGAGTTGAAATTCAAAGCTTAAATGTTGTAAAACGAAGATACAATAAAGCATTTTGAAAAGGTACATTTTGTGAAAAAAATACTTTGAAATAAAAATTCTACGTAAACATCAGGATACTATTAGAGATTGATTGGAAAAAAATTACGACACCTAATCTCGTGTAAGAGTCTTAAGTTCATTTATAATTATGGTAAGTTTGGTGATCCACAGATATGTTCTTCAAACGGTTTGGTTGGGATTAGAATCAATGTTATTAAAGAAAAACAATTGCTTTCTCGCCAACGTTACGAACTTCAATGAGTTCTCCATCAGGGCTCTGTGAAACTCATTGTTACAGAGCTCTGTTGATAAATTTATTATAGTTCGAAAAGTTGGTGAGAAACCAATAATTTTTCTTCAATAACATTGATCCTAATCTAACTAAACTGACTAAGTTCATTATAATGATAAGTTGGATATGGACTTTTGGAATTAAAGAGAAACAAAGAGTTTCTTGAGAATGAGGTGTTTAAAAGAATGAGTTTTTTCGAGCAAAACTCCAAATTACGAATAAAATTTCGAAAAATTATAGAAAAAAATCGAATTTCGTGGGATGTCGAATCAAAGCGAGTATATCAAAAGTAAATTAATTTGCTGTAAATCCCCAAATGAATGAACTGAAGCCTCAAATTCCCAGTTCAACTTCGATACATGACACAATCACATTTATTGGTATAAAGATGTACAGTAAACTTCCTCTGGGTGTTGAAGAAGTAACAGCACTTAGTCCATTTAGAAGAAAAACAAGAAATTCAGTGAGTGATGAAGCCTACTATAATCTTGAAAAATATTTGGATGACACACTGTGATATCACTATTAATTGATTATATTTTATTTTTATAATATTCACTCACTACCTTAGACTTGTTTAATTCCTTGCAAAATCCTATCTCAGTGATACAATTTGCAATTTTGAATATTTCTAAAAATTTTATTAAATTGGGGTACCAAATTATCATTTTGCAATAAGTTTCAATAAGTTTTCTGTAAAACTACATGACAATTCAAAATACGCTACACGATTTGCAATTTTGAATATTTCTAAAAATTTTATTAAATTGGGGTAACAATCGAATTGATTTGTTTGAAAATATGAACAGGATGTTCATAAAATCAGAATATGGAATCATCTGCGACTGAAAGATAAACTTTAGTCATTATCTTCCATCGTTCAAGATAACCTCTTGTGGGGTATTCATCTTGAAAAGGGAAACATTCTCAATTGAATATTGAATAGAAAGATTTTTCTGTGAATTGAAAAATCCACGTTAAAAATTAAGTTATTTTTTGTGAATGTCTAGCAGAAAACAACTACTTTCCCGGCTAAAGCCACGCTGGACATTGAACTACATCTGATAGATATTCTAAAAGGACCCTAACTCAAAAAAAAATCTGAAATTGAAAATTTGCATTTTTATCAAGATAGTTATATGATTTTCTATTCCAGTCTTAGTTAAGAACTCATATAGAAAATCTTTCTATCCAATATTCAATTGAGAATGTTTCCCTTTTCAACTCCAATCGAATAAATAAAAAAAAAAATTTGTTTGAACACGATAATTTTTAAGATATTTCTGAAATGAATCCATTATGTTTTTCATATTTGTTTGATTTTCGCAAATGAATGATTTGCTTTTCGCAAATATTTATTAATGAATAGTTTTTCTCAGTTTGAATTTCTGCATTAAATCAGAAAATATCGAAAACGTTCATAAAAACAATAACCAAATTTTTCAGAGATGTTTAACTTCAAAATGGTTCCAAATCGTTTTCTGTTCACTGTCATCCGATCATTGCATCAATAGATATTTCAGGAGAATTGTCCACGAACCCTTTCAAATCTAATTTGAAATGTTACATACACCATAGGTAACTGTATAAATCCGTGAAATGTAAGTTGCTTGAAAATATTGCTCATGACATATAGAGCCGAGAATGATACTATAAACAACAGAATTAGAATTATAGAGTGGCGTTCTCTTCTAAATGTCTGACACACCTATAATTCCAATTTCTCCAGTATTGTTATATTTCACTTAACACTTACAGAAATAAGATATTTTTGTAGAAATTTTAACAAAATACTTTATAGAATTTGTAAATTAGTTTGAACCATCTCAACAGATACTTGTGATAAAAGATTTGTTACGGGAATTTAATAAACGCATCAATAAATGTTTTGAAAAAATTGTGGATATATTGAGGCTTCAGTGGATGGAAGAAAAATAAAAAATTTTGTATTTCCAATAATGTTTTTTGAGTTACTTTCCAGGTAACTTGTCATCTTCTGTTTAACTTTTCATTTGTCAAATATATCATTATTATATGCACGCATTAATTATACTAATTCAACTTACCAATGAACCCAAAGGTTATCATATTTTTTAATACCATGAATGTTTCATTATTTGCAAAATCAAATTATAAATTATTCATTCCCAAAAATTATTGAAGATCATTTTTTCATACATATAATATATATATATATATATATATATATATATATATATATGGATATATATATATATATATATGTATATATATATAAAAATTTAGATATCACGACTGAAAATTGGTATGAACAGTGGGGAATAACGGGGATCTTCAGTCAGCAAAAGTGTTGAATTATGAAAAACTCTTTAATACGTTGGACCGAGCTTTCGTTTCAATTTTGAAACTTCTTCAGGTCAGTGATCTGAGTGCGGGGATCTTCAGTCAGCAAACGTAAAATATATGTAGAAGCATTTGTCAAAGCTATAATACCATTCCGACAAATGTTTACATAAGTTAAATGTTTATCTCAACCACTCAGATCAATTCAATGAAACATCAGTCAATTTAATTCTTCATACTACCTTGTTATCTGAAGATCATCTATATATATATATATATATATATATATATGCATATAATTTTTATAATGCATTCCATTCTCTAGATCCAATGGAGCTGGTGTCATAGTTCTGTGTGTACGAACACAAGAATAATCAAACTTGGCATCTGTATAATGAGTTATTACTCTGGGTGAGAAATGATTAAATATTGAGCATTTGCCATGTCAGAATATGCACCGAAATACATTTACTATATTTATATATCATATATATATATATATATATATATATATACAGTGCTAGTCAAAGTCCCTCCCCTCTGTATCTTTTGAACGGGTATACTTATAATAATGAAATTTGGAGGTGGAAATAAACGGATGTAGGCTTCTCAACTGGTCATAACAGGTGACGCAATAGTCATAAATGACGTCACAAGGCCACTGTGACCAATAATTTTAAATGGGACCCTATGGCGAAGTGACAGCTCGTTTGAAGGTATTGAAAATACCTATTCAGTCATACCAATTTTGTTTGGGTTTCGGCTGATTTTGATTGATAAATTGAAGAAATACGAAAATTATAGTTTTGCATTTAATTAATAAAGATTTAGAACCAGTTCTCATAATAAGTGTTCAAAATGTGCTCCATCTACTTCCCTGGCAGTGATGCATCCTATTGCTAAACTCTTGTCATACTCGTCCCAGTGTGTCAGCGGAAATTGCCCTACATTCTTCAACAATTCGTTGTTTCAGAATGGCAATACTGTCAGGTGCTGTAGCGTAAACCTTAGATTTCAAGTACCCCCATAGAAAAAATCTAATGGTGTAGGTCCGGTGACCGAGCTGGCCATTCGATCGAACCTCGTCGTCAATCCATCTACCACGATATTCTTCATCTAGGTAACGTCTTACTGCACCGTAATGGTGTGCGGAGCACCATCTTGTTGAAACGTTATTTCCAAGTTGTCGAATTCATCTGGATTATCTTCTGAATTTCAAGAATTAACGCTCAATATATTTTGTAACATCTCCAGATACAATTCACCGGTTAAGTTAGCATTGAGAAAAAGGCCCAACTATGTGGTTTCCCAAAATACCTGCCCAAACATTTACTTTTCTGGAAATTGAGTATGTTTTTTCACGAAAGATGTGAGGATTTGTGTCACTCCAATACCTCAATTTTGAGTGTTAACATTCCATTGAGAAAAAAAGTACTTTCGTCCCCTAAAACAAATTGTCTGTATGTAGCCTGGTTGTTGGTTCATTTTATTGGACATAGTTTCACAGAATTCTAGTCTTCGGTCGGGGTCATCATCTGAAAGTTGGTGCACCATTTTTTAATTGTATAGATGAAATTTGTTTTAGCCAACACCCTATGTACTGTCCTTTGACTGACTTCACAGATAGACGCAACTTGGGCTGTGGAAGAAGTAGGGTTTACTACCATTTCTCCAATTATGTCAATTTTTTGTCATCACTAATTGTTGGTCGACCAGATCGTTTGGCATCTTGAACACTACCTGATGCTTCAAACTTCCGAAGAAGCTCCCTCAAATAAACCCTCGATATAGGGCGATCAGGGTACCTCTCATTAAACAGTCGTTCCGCTGCATGGAAATTGTTTCTACATTCACCAATTATTAAGATAGCTGCTACTTTGTCGGCTACAGTACGTACCATTTTGCCTAGTAAACACTTAAACGTCTCGTTAAACAATAAGCTTGGTAAATTTTCAAGGTATAAACACTTTTGACAAGTAGAGAATTCAAAAACGTCAACCTTTTGACAATTACCAGAGGCGTACTTTAAAATCTTTATTAATTAAATGCGAAACTATAATTTTCGTATTTCTTCAATTTATCAATCAAAATCAGCCGAAACCCAAACAAAATTGGTATGACTGAATAGGTATTTTCAATACCTTTCAAACGAGCTATCACTTGCCATAGGGTCCCATTTAAAATTATTGGTCACAGTGGCCTTGTGACGTCATTTATGACTATTGCGTCACCTGTTATGACCAGTTGAAAGCCTACATCCGTTTATTTCCACCCTCAAATTTCATTGTTATAAGTATACCCGTTCAAAGATACGAGGGAGGGACTTTTGACTGCACTGTATATATAGCGGCTCTTCTTATTTATTAACTTCCGTTCATGTTGTCGTTTTCATGGAAGTGTTGTTCATCCTCACTTGCTACGTACCGATGAAAAACCAAAGGCCCTGAAATAGTTATTACGGTTAATTAATTTTTTCCTGAGGGAATATGGCCACCTAAATACATTTACATAAATATATTTTATATACATATATATATATATATATATATATATATATATATATATATATATATATATATATATATATGAGCACTGCATTCGGTTTGTTCTCCGTTGTTTTGTTCGTTTTCCCCGCCATCGTGTATTTGTTTCATTTTTACATTTCCCCAGTTTATCGTAGAGACCGGAGCCATTTATCAGGCTCGGTTAACTTTTTCTCTGAGGGAACTAATGTTCCAGTTTCATAATATGATCAGTATAGAAATTAACTATTATATATTCCATGATATTTTCATATTTCATCAAAAAGAAACTGCTAAATTTGTCCGAGGTCATGGACCCATTTCCCTCAAAAAGTTTTTTCAAACCGTATATCTCTGGCGCCATCGTCGCATTAATTTGAGTTTTCATTTTTGACATTTCACCTAGTTTATCGTAAGAACTTTCAGCCATTTATTCAGGGCGTAATTTTTGACTTCTGGTGGTTTTAACTAATTTTTTGTTGCCAGTTTCCATCGGAGTCAGGTGCAAGAGAAGGTGGAACTTTCTTTTCGGTTGCCAATGGGATATTTTCCCGCAGATTCTCCTATGACCTGTTTATGTGAGGAAAGAGTCGTATACATTTTCACCATATGTCATGAACAATTTTTTTCAAATAATTTGTTTTTTACAGATTCATACAGTCTCTAGTTGCTATGTAACATTTCCAATTAGATTAAATAGGATTCAAGAACAATCATCCTTTGATATCTTCTGACGCATTGATCGGATGACGAGTGAATGGGAAAACAATTTCGAACCATTTCGAAGTAAAGCATCTCTGAAATTTTGGTTACTGTTTTTACGCACGTTTTCTATAACTTCTGATTTGATGGATAAATCGAAACTGAAAGACTATTCATCAATGAATACTGAGGTGTAACAAATCCTTTATTTAACTTAACACAATAATGTGTTAAGTTAAATATATCTCAAACTCCATATTTTTAATATCAGTGTTTCAACCTGATGATGACAAATTTTTTGAGCATATTGCGATTCCTTAATTCAGTTTAACCCACTGCTAGAGAATTTTGAATTTTATCCATTAAAATAACATTGAAAATGATTTTTATACGTTTTTCCTTCCGCTCACCCTGAAAATTTATTTTTTGGGAATTTTGACTCATGGATTCTTGTTATAGGTACAATTTCTTACAAAAAGCTGATTGCGTCTAATTTGTAACTCCAACGGGTTCGGCGAAAAAATGTCATTTAAGCTGAATTTTCATAAAAATAAGCAGTAAATCGCGTTCATTTGCTAAACTATTGGATATAGAAAGAAAATTTGTAGAGGGGTTTATGCCCTACAATTTTGCTGTGAATATTTTTTTGCTCTCATTAGTTCAGCTGTTCAGCCACTTAAAACTTAAAATCAACGAAAAAATCAATTTTTTCTCAATAAAAACTAATTTATGAAATTCAAGATAAAAAATTGAATGTAATTTTTGCCATTGTATTTTTGAAATTTTATGGCAGCAAAAATGTTTTGAATCAGTAATTCCACAACGATGACTACTTCGAGTTTAAAACATTAAAAAAAAATTATACGATTTCACAGATAGATTATTCATGTTAGACTTTATATTTATAGTACAACTGAGTCATTATAATTTTTCAGTAATACGTATTGTTTATGCTTGTGATCTATACTATAATTATGTTCAGGAAAAACACTCTTTAGATTGGATAACGATATCTAATTTATTGAAATATTTTTTCAAACAATTTTTAGAGGACTTAATTAATTATCAAGAAAAGTTAAAAGTTTAAATGACATTTTTGTCGAACCCATTGGAGTTACAAACTCGACGCAATGGGCTTTTTGTAGAAAATTATACCTATAAAAAAAAATCTACGAGTCAGAATTCCAAAAAAAAAAATTTTTCTGGGTGAGCGGAAGGAGAAAAACATATAAAAATCATTTTTAATGTTATTTTAATGGATAAAATTCAAAATTCTCTAGCAAATTGGTTAAAATTCAATTAAGGGTTTGCAATATGCTGAAAATTTTGTTTTCTATAAATTAAAAGATTTTCAGGCAGGGGCTGAAGAAAAAAAATGTTGCCCAAAATGAAGCACCCTAATATATATATATATATATATATATATATATATATCATTAAAAGTCCTCATGTGGACTGCAAGTAAAACCTATGTCATAGCTCTGTATTGTACGAACACAAAAATAATCGAACTTATGGCAACTCTTTATGAAGAGCAATAACTTGGGTCTAGGAATAGAAGAAGTGAATTGATTGCCACCAGAATATATATATATATAATATATATATATATATATATATATTATATATATATAAATGAAATTCCTTGGAAACATCTCATTTCCAAAGGAATTCTTTAATTATCTTTAATTCCCAAAATCCAAAATATAATCGTCATTAATATGAGCTGGTGTCATAGTTCTTTTGTACGAAAACAAGAATAATCGAACTTATGGCAACTTTTTGTAAAGAGGAGTAATTACTCAGGTCTAGGAATAGAAGAAGTGGATGGCTGCCACCAAAATATTAAATAATATTTATATATGAATAGAAAATTATATGAAATATATATATATATATATATATATATATATATAAATAAAATTTCTTGGAAATATCTCCTCTCCAAGAAATTTTTTATTTATCTTCAATTCCAAATTTCATATATTACTTGTCTTTATATATGAACTTAAGGATTATATATATATATATATATATATATATATATATATATATATAATTCAGTCCTCATGTGGGACTGCAAGGGAAACTAATTGTCATAGTTCCGTGTAAAACACAAAATAATCGAACTTATGGCAACTCTGTATGAGGGTAATTATGGGTCTAGGAATAGAAAGAGTGGATTATTTGCTACCATAATATAATATATATATATATATATATACATATATATTATATATATCTATATAGTGGATTTTTTGCTATATATATATATAATATATATATATATATATATATATATATATATTTTATATAAACATCTATATATGATCCCATATATATATATATAAAATATAATAATATATATATATATATATATATATATATGTATATATCAAATGCATCAATATATGATATCCATATATATATATATAAAATATATATATAAAATATATATATATATATATATATATATATATGTATAAACAAAATATTCCCGGTTTTGATTTTATATCTTTGACTTGTGAATGTCAAGCGTTTTCCATAGATCGGGAATATGCCACACCAACTCATGGTTCGAGGGTCAAAGATCTGGAAACATTAAATTCTAGTTCTCATGTAGACCGAAAAAGGGAGCTGATGTAGTTAAATGAAAGAAAGTCATAGCTCTGTGTGTACATACACAAGAATAATCCGAACTTTGGCCTCTGAAAAGAGAAATTTTAACTCGGGGTCGAGATGGAATAAACAAAAACTGGTTTTATGTAATAGGGTTCAATCTCCCAAAGCTATATTTTCGAATTGTAATCAGAAATAGGCAAAATATCGTCCAATATACGAAAGACATTTGGCACGGATTTCGAGTTCACAATGTTTAGCAGTTCCCCGGTTCGGGAAAATATGCACGCACACCGACGCCACAGTGTAGCCAATACAAACTACACACACACACACACACACACACACACATATATATATATATATATATATATATATATATATATATATACGGGGTTACCTGAATAAGTGTAAAAAAATTAAGAGGTGATTCCTCATCGAAAAAAAAGATGGGATCTTTCATATAAAGAAACTTCTTTGGGAGCATCCCTTGTTAAGATAAGCCCCTTAAAGGGGTACAAAAAATTTTTGTATAACAATTTTTTCCAAGCACTGAAAAAGTTAAATATTGAAATTAACCCTAGTTTTGTACTACCAAAAAGACACTTAGCGTAATTTATTTTTTACCCCATGGTTGTGGGGTGAAAAACGAAACCCCCTAAAATTTATTTCCAATGTAACTTTTTTTATTATTTGTTTCCATTTACCATTTACCATTTACCGATAGCCTGTTTCATTCAAACAAAAAATCTCTTGGGTTTTGCCAAAATAAACCGTAACAAAAAACATTATTTTACGAACAACAAGGATACATCGCAAAATCGAAAATACGAAACTAATCTATCTAGTAGGTCGCTATTGCGATGTGACAATTAAATTGGTATGACGTGCGTTTGGGAATTTTCGAATTAATTAATACTAATTGTGTTTTGTTGTTCTTTCTTAATTTTTACTTTAAAATTCACTTTTAATAAAATGGCATACACAAATGAGGAAATGGCTGATAGCATTACGTTTGGTCTGCGGGGGAATGGGTTGAAGCTTCTAGAAGATATGTGAAATGTATCCTCAACGGCATCCTTCACATAGAATATTTGCTCACTTCATCAACGAAGAGAATATGGTTCATTCGACAAAGAACGCAGGTTGTGGTCGCCATCGAAAATACGAACAACAGCTTGAGGAACGATTAATTTGATTGAAGAACAACCTACTACCAGTACTAGAAAGATTTTTCCATAAATTTGATCATTTTGACGGTATTTCAATTTTAAAGGAACAACTCTTATACCCCCATCTGCAACGAGTACAGGACTGTTACCGCGAGACTTTCCGAACCCTTGAATTTTGCAATTGGATGCTGGAAAAAGATTAGAAGAAATTGTGACTTTCTGAAGACGATAAATTCCGACAATTAGTTTTCTCGGACAAGATTATTAATTTTCATAATTACCACATATGGGCGATGAAAACCCTCACGCTCTTGTCGAAACCAGCCATCAAGAACGTTTTCTCTTAACGTGTGGCTCGGGTTTTGGGGATGATTTAATTGGGGCCCCATTTTCACCTCCTCGATTAAATGGTGAGGCAACGTTCAATTTTAAAAGGGGCATCCAGTATGCGGAGGAAGTTCCTTTGGGCGTCAGAAGGGATATGTTTTTTATGCATGATGGGGGGTCCCGCCCATTTTAGTCAAGTAGCACGTCGCATTTAACTGAAACTATCAAACCCGTGGATAGGTCGAGGAGGGACCATAAAGGCCCCCGTCCCCGGATTCAATCCTCTCGATTTCTCTATTTGGGGCCATTCACAGCATTTGGTATATCAAAAACCCCGCGATGTAGAGGACTTAAGAAACCGCATCATCGATGCGTGCAGGGTAATCAAAGACTCCCGGAATATTTGAGCGAATACGGGCCAATGCGCCGACGTCTGGTTCGTAAGTTTGAAGGTAGACATATTGAACATTCACTAGATTTCTACATGTTTGTGTTTTTATTAATAACTTAGTTTTGTTTATTACCCTTTAATCGTTTAAGCAGGTACTAACTACAAAATAACAATAAATCCAGTTCATTTATGACGATGTATCTCTGTAGTTGTTTTTAAAAATAATGTTTTGCGCTTACTGGTTTTTTGGGCAAAACCAAGAGACATTTTTTTTTTTTTTGAATGAAACAGGCTATGGAAATAATTTTTAAATGGTAAACAAATGATAAAAAAAGTTACATTGGAAATAAATTTGGGGGTTCGTTTTACCTAAACCATGGGGGGAAACCAAATAAATTACTGGCTAAGTGTCTTTTGTGAGTACAAAAAAGTCAGGTTAATTTCATATTGTAACTTTTTAGTGCTTGTGAAAAAATTGTTATACAAATTTTAACCCCCCTCAAGGGGCTGTATCTTAACAAGGGATGCCCAATGAAGTTTCTTTATATGAAAGATCCATCTTTTTCGATGAGGAACACCTCCTTAAATGTTTTACATTATTAGTTACACCCTGTATATATATCTTTTAGAAACCCAGCTTCCGTTTTACATGGCCCCCAAGCATCCACGGGTTTTTTACAAAGCAAAGGTTAATAGCCCCCTAGCTTCCGCCACTATCTCAGGCTAGTTAGCCTCCCTCTGTATATTTAATACGTTTTTTTTGGGAGTTTATGTAACTTGGCCTCCTTTTGAAGCTATTGTGTATTTACTGGGCCTCCTGACACTGTTGCCAATTTTTCAGTCAATATTCAATTCCACAGCATGATAACAAAACACGCGGCCTGTTGAAAAGTTTATCCGGAGAATATATAATCTACCTTCGATCATTCTGAAAATATTCAAGGAATAGTGGCTTAGAAGAGTTCCTAAAAATTATACTAGACAATAAGTATTCCATAATGAAAGCAGTAAACTATATTGGGTA